>PVHP010048501.1:0-12500 GCA_004024765.1 Zapus hudsonius
CCCCCCATGCCACAGCTCGCCCACCTTCCTGTTGGACAAAACCCTCGTTCAAAGTTCTCAGCCATCCAAAGCCCACTTCTGGTCAATCGATCTGCCCTGAATCCAGCCCGGCTAGAAGTCTCAAGGACTTCTAAGTGATGACTTTCATTCCTTGCCAGCATATTAAGCTTGGCTGGCCAGGACCTCAGTGACCCCTCCTGTTGAGCTGGCATCTTGCTTGTTTCCAGCTGTCAGCCCAGAGTTGGCTTCTGGGACAGTGTGTCCATCTGTCTGTGTGTGTGTGCCCTGGTGGGTCGGCCTTTGGTGAAATCCTGACCCACTTTTTTCTCTTTCTTCTCAGCCAGGGCAGAGCAGCTTGCCTTGAAGGGAGGAGAGGTGGGGACAGATGGATCTCATTAATTACCTCTTTTCCACACGAGGACCTTGAGGTCTAAGGGGCTGAGAAGTCTGCCTGAGACACTGCAGGCCAGATGTTCTACAGAGAAGACGAGGAACTGATGATCAGCTCTGCTCTTCTCTGTGCTGCCTGACTCTCCTCCCTGGCTTAGTGAGCTCTGGCCTCTTTATTAAATCAGAAGGACATGAAATGAGAGGAAAGAAGAGGAGAAAAAAGACAAAAATCTTTCACAATTCAGCATAGCATTGATCGGATGTGACAACCAAGGCCAAGTCCATCCTTCCACGGTGCCAATTACTTAAAGGGCACTGATGCCAGGGCACCATTAAAGCAATCGCAAGATGGATTGCCGGATACTGCAGATCAATGTGCTAAGTGTTGCTCTACTTGCTCAATGAAATAAAGCACGGGGTCATTAACCTGACCAATGTCAATGTGTTGTCACTGTCAAATTCCACTAAAGGAATGGCCACAACCCTCATCAAGATGTGCACTTGGGGCAGCTACTGTATGAATACCTTACTGGCTGATGGAGAGAGGTAAGGCTTTCCAGGGCAGGACAAGGAATCGAGACGGAAGCTAAGAAGGTTTGAAAGGAACAAGGAGCAGCTACACTTTGGAGATGAGGGTAGATCAGGAATTGAGGGCATTGGAGAGAAAAATGCTTGAAATTTGACCAGTCCCGGAGTGGGCAGGCAAGTGATAGACCCGAGATGGCAACCGATACATTGCACTTTGTCTTTCCTGGGGACGTCAGCATGGTTTGGAAAGGGTTCCCTTATCACCGTTTAGCTTTAGTCCAGTTCAGAATCTTGAAGGGGTGCAGGAGAGCCTGCACCGAGAGAAGGGTTAGGTGTGACGCGTACTGGATGGCCCATCTGATAACACGTACTCCTTCCTCTGGGCAACTTCACCGTGGCCTGAGGTGCTGGGAGTCCATGGAGAATGCTTGGCTCATTGGTGTAGAGGAAAGACAGGAGCGGGGACAGGGGAAACTGAGTTCTGCTTCTAGCTCAGGTAAGACTTCAACCAGGACCTCCATTCTGAGTCTGTCTCCTGATTTATAGAATAAAGGGCTTGGAGGGACCTATCAGTGTTTTTCACACAAGTTTTTCTTTTGAGTCTTCAACAGCTCTGGGATGCTAGGGGATACTCAGGCAAAAGGGCAGGGAGCAGAAATTTGCTCATTCTGGCCACCGTTCTTGTGTACTTTGTATAGTAAGCCTCATGTGACGTATCATCTGGAAAAAGGCTCCTACTGTCATGGAAGCAAACAAATGAACCAGAAACAAAAGCCCTGAACCGCGAAGTCCTGAAGGTTTCAGAATTTTCGGCACTGCAAGTCCTGGCCCATCGTTTAGGTTCTGAATTCCCCAGCTGTCCATCTGGCTGGTGCGTCCTCTTTCAACCAGGGTCCTGATGGCCCTGGAGTCCTTAGACGTCACTTCCCTGCTCCTTTCCCTGACCATGTGTGTCTGTAGTTCCCTCCTGGAGTAGAGTGAGAATGCCCCCAGGGACCAAGCCCAGGGGTGGGGAGGCACAGAGCACCCCAGGATCGGAGCAGCGGAGGCCCAGGAGCAGGGAAGGCAAGTGCTGAGAGAAAGGCAGGAGACTGAGCAGGCAGAGGGTGGCAATGTGCACAGAACAACCCAAACAGCCTTTGATTGTCCGGTAATTTCTGAGAACTCAGCTTCAGCTACTCTAAGCTTGAGTCAGAGCGGCTTTTTTTCTTACTTCCATAAAGCATGCTAACTTTTGCCAGAGGCAACTGATTCTACACTCAAAGTCACTCTAAGCTGCCTGCAAATGTTCCTCGGAACTCAGGACGCCCACCCCCATTTATAAAAGATTACATGTTTGTTTCCTGAGCCCAGTTCTCCAGAGTTCTCTAGTTGGCCTTACTCTCAGTAACAACTCTGGAGCCCTCTTCTTGGTAACCTGTCCCCATCTGAGGATGTCCAAGTCAAGCCACACAGCAAAAACCTTTGCAAAGAAGTCATCCAAATAAATGAATGTCTGGAACTAAACATGGAACTCTAATCATCAGATGTGTCTCTTAAGGAAGTGAGCTCTAGAATCAGGGTTGACCATACTAAAAAATGTTCACTCACTTGATTATCTACTCCTGGAAGTCAAGAATGTTATTATTGTTCTTGCTGTTATTATTCTGTCATTTTTGCTGTATTATTTATCTCTCCCAGTGTTCCTCAAACTTGTCAGAGGGTAAGAATTGCTTGGGGGACTTAAAAAAGAAATTCTTAGGCCCTCCATGAAGATTGAAGTCAGTTGGTATGGAGTGGCTGGTCAGGAATCTGTAATTAAAAACCTGTAACTGATTCCTGTGATCAGGAAACTTCAGGAGAAGCTGACGTATGCAGTCTGGTGCAAAGCAGGCCAGAAAACATTTGCACACAACAAAGGCATCTGTTGCAGTCAGCTTTCTAGTTGCTGCACAGAAAGAACCCAAACAAAAGTGGCTTGTAGAGGAATGGGTTTATTTGGCTTACGGACTCGAGGGGAGACTCCATCCTGGCAGGGAAAACGATGGCATGAGCAGAGGGTGGACATCACCTCCGCCACAGCACTGCAAACAGCGGCAGGAAGGTGTGCCAAACACTGGCAAGGGGAGGCTGGCTTATAACCCCCATAAGCCCATCCCCAACAACACAGCTTCATCGAGGTTGTAAAACCCAAACTGCCATCAGCTGAGGATCGATCTATCAGAACACATTCAATTGTTTGTGGGGGACACCTGTATCAAACCATAACAGCATCCAAGCTGCAGAATAAATGGCCCAGGCATACCTACTGAGAACGAGATGGTCAGTGGAGAGGCCAGGCGATTGATCGCCTGTGCTTTTGGCGAGCCCAGCCCTGATCATGGAGAGTTTTATATTTTTGCAGTACTGGGAATTGAACCTCAGAGCTCACGTATGCTAGACATGAGCTACATCCCCTGCCCACGTTTCCTAGACTCACTTCTGCATCTTAGTCTCCAAGCTGGACGAATGGAGCCTAGATCTATAGTCAGCAGATCCTCAGATGCCCAGTTAAGTCACTCGACAACCATCTAGATCCCTCCTCCCTTAGCACTCATCAGAGAAAGAAGCTACAGACTCCACTGGGGATCCAAAGTCCTATGCGTTCGAGGTGGTTATTGTGGTCGGAGCTCTCGTGTCCCTTTCTGCTTTTCTACACAAGTGGAGTCCTGCTCTTGTCCTCCTTGGCCACGGTGGACGGCACCCTGAAGCATTTCCACTTCATGAAGGCAAACCCTGGTCTGAGGCTGCTATGCTTCCCTCTCAGAGCACCTGTCCACGGCGACTTCCTTCTCTTCTGTCTTCCATCCCAGATGATTGGCAAGTTACCTGGCTGTGCCACTGCCCATAAATCCCTTGCTTTGGGTGGCCTCCTGCATCATGAGCGCGAGCATCACTTAGTGACACTGGCTTTGGACTGGGGCTGAGGAAGCAGATGCGGGTGACGTACATCCTCTGGAGTTAGTGTCCTGGGACACTAGCACGAGCTCACCGGTGTGAAAGAGCTAGAAGAGGTGAGTATGGGGCTCAGCTGAGTGTCACAAGCGCTCACTGGGACAGCTCAGCTAACCCCAGCTTCTGAGGAAGCCTCGTGGGTCATCCTAGGAGCTGGCCAGGCTAGACGGGCTGGGCGGGCATCTCTGTGGAGGAGGAAGGGCATCCATAGATGCAGAATGTTGACCACTCCACTTTCTGCACTGCCCTTCTTTTGGCTGCTTGCACTCAGGGAAGAGTGTGGCCCTTCAGAAGCTTGGGAGCTGTACTTGGTCTTTATATTTACTCCCTTCTTAATGTAACGAGTGGCCCTGGAGAAGTCGGTACTTTTCTCTGTGTCCTGGGGTCATCTTCTGTGGAGGATTTGGATATAATGACCTTTAAAGATCCTTCCAGTTTTTCAGCTCCGACTTTCCTGCAGTGCAGGCCCTGTTACTTAGTGACTATTTCTACTCCATGTTACATGCATGCCTGTGTGTGTGTGTGTGTGTGTGTGTGTGTGTGTGTGTGTGTGTGTGTGCAATCACACATCTATGCACCTATGTGTTGGCAAGGCCTAGCTGGGTGTGGGTGTCTTTGTTGTGGAATTAGACCATAGGTCTTGGGCTGGGGAAATGATGCAGTTGGTCAATTGCTTGTCTCACAATCATGAGGATTTGTGTTTGATCTCAAGCACCCATGTAAAAATACCAGGTGTGCTTTTGCATACTTGAAATCCCAGTGCTGGGGAGCCAGAGGCAGGCAGGAGGCTTCCTAGGCCTCACTAACCAGCCAGGTCAAAAAGACACCCTGTCTCAAAAAAAGGTGAATGCTATTTCTGAGGATGACTCCTGAGGCTGTCCTCTGTGCTCCACCAGATATGCACACATATGCATGCACACTCATGCATACACACAGGATCCTGCATGTACATGCACACAACACCTGTATGTCTTGAGGAAGACAATTTCATTTTTATACTCTCCAGCGCATGCACACATATGTGTCCACTCCGAAGTAAACATCCCAAGCCAAGCAGGGAGGGTGGAGGATGAGTTCGGGGTAAGAGAGCACGGGGCTGTCATAACTAGTGCTTTTAAAATGGCAAGAGTTGCAATTAAAAAAGGCAGGGGCCAAAGGTCACTTCCTGGTATTTCACTCAGGGTGGATAATTTTAGAGGGTGATGTTTCTCAGCTTGTTTAAATATTCTGAGACTCGTAACAGCTTAAGTCTAGCCTGAAAAAAAATCAAAGAGGCTGACACCTACAAAGACAGCCGGCTGAGGGGCGCATTGGCAGACTCAGTGGGGGAAGAACTCAGCTTGACTGGCTTTGCTCCTGGATCCTTATTTCCTGATTAACAGTGGAGATTGGATAATTTTAATTATTAATTATTTCCAGAAATGCATATATGATGTCAGGTGGTCTTAGCAGGCTTGTCACTGGGAAGGTTAAACACTCTCTCTACTTGGTAATTACCTAATCACCATTACTCTTTTGCATTAATTCTGCCCCAGAATTCATTATGACTGGGCTGGGTTATTAAAGCTTGTGTGGAGAGATAGAAAGCACCCCATGGTTTGCATTGATTTAGGAGCGAATGAGATGCCTCGTTAATGGCAAGCTTATCTAGAAAGGTCTGGAAGAGTTTCTTCTGCATGTCTGCTAAATTTGTTCCCAGGTTGGCCTTTGTGTGTTTACCGGCAAGAAGCATGGGAGAAGACGCATATGAGATCCTTTAGGAGGTCCAAGGCCAGGAGGAGGCCTGCTGGAGAGGAAGGTGGAGGTGATGAGAGCAGGACTTCCTCTAGGAATGTCAGAAGCTCCCAAAAGCCACTGTTTCTCCCTCACTCCGTCCTCACGTGACCCACTGCTACAGGCCTTTCAAGTGAACAAGTCTCTTAGCTTTGTTCTTTTGGAGAAACTGTTTGCAGAGGCCAGAAACCCTGAGATGCTATCCAGCCATAAGGTAAGCTTGGCTTTTGCAAAGGCGACTGGAATTGGCTGAAATGACAGTGAGTGTTAAAATAGTAGCAAATGATTTTAGTTCATTTATTACTATTTAGTGAGGAACAAGGAGGGGTGATGATTGGAGAACCCGGAATCTGGTCCTCACTCACCACCACTGGCCTCTGACCTTCTTAAAAATAATGTAAAGAAACAGGACCCCATCCTTTCCCAGTGAGAGGGCACTAGTTAGATCATTATTAGGTTGATAATTGGAAAAGGCTCATAAGAGAAATCTTCAAATTGATTTGTCTGTAGCCTGGAGCACAAGTGGGCGCTTGTATCATTCAGCCCTGCCTTCTTGAGTTCAGCTTCTGCCCCAATCTCATCCAAACGGCTGTCTCACCTTCTACTCAGGTGGGCTGATCTCTTCCCGATCCAGCCCTGGGAGGATTGGTCTCAACCAATCAGCCAGCTCTCAGGCCCTCTGACATCTGAGGGTAAAGCCCACAACAACAAGATTCTATAGATAGATATTTACCAGGTGGACAAGCCCCCTGTTGGCTCATCTTTCCTGAACGTCCAGGGTTCTGTCCTGGTGAGCTTCTCCTTGTCTGAGCCCCCACCCCTACTACCAAATGCCCCCCCTCCTTGGTTCATGGGCCCTCCCTCTCCCTTGTATGTTCCTGAATAAATTATAATGGTTCATAAATGATCCTTCTCAGTCTTGTTTTATCCAAATTCTTTGGTAAAACAGATATGAACTCAGGTCCAGAGTTTAAGAACTTTTCTTGAACCCCCAAAATTCCATTATACCAGCTTTCCCAAAGCTAAGATTTGGGGGTTCCATGGTTTAGACCTGTATTGAAAGCAGCTGCTCTGTGAACTGAACATCAGCTTCTGTCGTAGCAAGAAATGGCAACATCTCCTAAGAAATAATTAGCTACAGCAGGTCTTTTGAACGCAGATATGATTTCCTTTTGCTCATAGAAGAGTCAAACCCTTAAACTGAGGTAAATCCTTCCCTCGTCTTGACAAGCTCCTGTTTCTGTTTTCGTTTTGAGGATGAGACTATATTTAAATTCAGAGCAAGCTGAACCGTTTTAGGCCCTGAGTGTTCAATCAATGCAGTCTGAGTGGAGCTCCCACTCCTTTGTCATTACACCAGACACTGCAAGTTGGTCCTGGTGCTGTTGACATGCTTCGTTCACTTTTGATCATGAGCAGATAATCCTTAGGGCAAATAGAACATTCTGGAAAAGTGAAGACAGAAGTCTGAAAGCCAACATCTCCAAACAGCTGTACCTATCTGACCCCAGAGAAGCCTACCTCTGGATCTTTTGTAACGTGAGTCACATATGTTCTTTCTCAGTTGAGATGTGTTTCTTAAACACGTTCTAAGTCAGGAAATAGTTAAAATATCTAAAAATGTCACATGACAAAGTTCTAAGATATACTGATATCTGTGCAGAAAGAAGCAGATAAAATGGTGTAGCTGTAGTTGGAAGGCACCTCTAGAATTGGTGGCCAAGAGGATATGATGACAGACACCACCTGGCTCTGGATTCTGGCCTCAGCCTCATACGAGCCACTCTGCCATGACAAGCCTAGTCCCAGTTTCTAAGTATCTGTGGCTTGTCTATAAAGAATGAATCCTGGCACCCAGGACAGGTGTATCAGTCACCTATATTGCTGGGCTAAAAGACCAGGGGAAAAATCAGTTTTATGGAGGAAGGGTTTATTATGGCTTACAGTTCCAGGTTACAGTCCATCATGGCAGCTGTGGTAGTTTGATTGAATGTTCCCCATAGACTCAGGTGTTTTATTAAAACTGAGCTTGCAGCGTTAGCCCCTGGCAGGCAGACTCTTGCCAGGGATTGTGCCACAGGGCAGATCTGAGTTTCAGCTCAAGGTCTGTAGAGTGCAGGTTTGAGCTTGGGTGTTGTACTCGCTACTTTTCTGTGCTTGCTGGCTGCTGGTTTCTCTGCCTGATCTGTGAAAGGGAGCCAGCTTCTTCCACCATTGATCTTCCCCTGGATCTGGGAGCTTGATAAATCCCTTCCTCTCATAAACTGTGTGTCTGTTTGGAAGTCCGTCCCAGCATCTTGGAGCTGACTGCAACGGCAGGGAAGGCACAGCAGCAGGTCACCTTCCGTTTACAGCGAGGAAGCAGAGACAGGTGAATGGTGCTGCTCAGGCCGCTCTCTAGCTCTCTCTTTTTTATACAGTCCAGGATCCTGGCCCATGGAATGGTGCCCTGCACCCCTTAAATCAGGTCTTCCCATCTCAGCCTAATCAGGATAAGCTCTCCCAGGCATTCCCAGAGACTAACTTAACCTACATAATTCCTCACAGGTGATTCTAGGTTTCATCGAGTAACAATAAATAGAAACCATCACCACAGAGTTGCTCGAGGACTGAGAAAACCCCATATTGGCCACATTTTTATGACATTTGATGTCTTTGATTTTCATTTTCATCATCAACCTGGCTGGACTTAGATTACCGTAGGAGACACCTTTGTGAGAGGGTTTCTGGAAAGGATGAACCGAGAAGGAAAGATCCACCCTGAATATGGGTGTCACCATTCTGTGGGAGGACGACCAAGATTGCATGAAAATAGAACACGATGACAGCCAGATGAACACTAACATTCCTGTTCCCTGCTTTCTGTTCTGCTGATATGTGAGGAAGCAGCTTCCTCACACTCCCACCACTATGGTGTACCCCCTCCCCCTCTCTGCCTTCCCACCACAGTGGCCTGGAATCTCCTCAAGCCACAAGCTAAAATGACCCTAGTCTCCCATAGGTTGCTTCTCCCAAGGCATTTGGTTACAGAAATGAGAAAAGTAAGGCATACAGTGCCTCACACAGGTATAATGGCTCCACCTGCATCCTTTTCAAATCCTCTTTTTCTACCTCTTCCCACCCATGTCTGCTGCTTCATGGGCTGTGCCGTTGTGCACATTTAATTTAATTAGAATTAGCCGAAAATTAGAAATTTAGTTTCTCTACGTTAAGAACTCAATGTCTACATGGCTAGAGGTTATCATGTGAGACAGTGGAGCTATAGACTATTTTCTACGCTGCAGGATGGTAGGTTCCAGAATGTCCTTGCCACAGTCGTCCTGATGCTCTGAAGGCATCCTGCAGGTGTTGGTAGATTTCACTGGCACTTGCCTCTGGTCACCCCGCTTGTCTCTCATGTTCTGCCATTTGCCACATGTGCAAGACAGGCAACAGGGTTCTGCACTCATGAAGCCCAATCAGGAGTTTTAGAGAATTAATGTCTGTGGGTACTTCTTGATTAATGCAGAATGGAAGTCAGAGATAAATGCTTCTTTGGTGTTCCCTGTGCATTCGGACATATTCCCAGAATAGTCAGTAAGGCTTCTCAGAAGATCCAGGGCATTCAACAATACCTGTGCACACGCCGCTGGGATGAATCTCCAAACCAGGCACAGTTTATGGGAGGAAACGATTTATTCAAGCTACAGATCCGGAGGAAGTCCCATAAAAGTGAAAGAGGCTGGTCCTCTTTCACAGGTCCAGGCGGAGAGAAAAACCCATCCCCTACACCACACACACAGAACAGGCAACAGGCAGGAGGGCCAGGAGAGAAGTCTTTCACCTTCATATAGCCCTAGGGTGGGGTCTTGCAATTCTATCCCAGTCTTAATGGCTTCCTGAGTCTCTGGAATTTCCTTCCTGCACTGTCCACACAGGAAAGGATGTTTACTTCTACCTCCTTTGAGCTTCCTTTCATCCTGCCCCCTACTGAGAGGCTGCCTCCCTGTGAACATCCTCAGAGACCCACCCAAGATCACTTGAAAGGTCAAGTTGACATCAAAACTTAACCATCACACCATCCTTCTGCTCACACCTCCAACCACAGGGCTACAGGTGTGTGAAGCCATCTCTGGCTTCTTAGGTGGACACTGGAGATCCGAACTCTGGTCCTCAGCTTGTGCAGCAAGCAAGCACTTTTATCCACAGAGCCATCTCCCCCACCTTACCTTCAAATGTTTCATCAGAGAACTAACCCTGTACATGAGGGCAGAGCTTTTGTGATGTAATCACTTCCCTGGAGACTTCTTAAAATCACACTGATTATGGTTCCTTCACACAGTTTACAGAAGGTGGAATCTAGCTGGAGAGAGTGGGTCCCTGGGGGTAGGTCCTTAGAGCCACCTTGTCCTGTTGCTTTGTTTCTGCTATGAAGAAACTCCTCCCTCAAAGTCTCTTATCACCATTGTGTTCCGTTCAAGCCCACGGGATTGAGCGATGAGGGACTGGACCCTCTTGAACCATCCACCAAAGTCAATCTTTTCTACCTTAAGTTACTGGTTAGATATTTGATCAGAGCGAAGTAACCAATGGAGGCCTTATTTGGAAATAGGATCTTTAAAGGCAGTCATGGTGAGTTCATGACGGGGAGCCCTCACCCACTATGACTGCTTTGCGGCCCCACTACAGGGAAATTTAGACCCCAAGACACAGGTGCACAGATGGGAGATGAGAAGAAGGCAGAAGAGAGGCAGGCAGGTGGCTGTTGTTGGCAAGTACAAGCCAGAGTCAAGAGGGATCTGTCTCAGACCCTCCAAGAGAAGAGCACCCTACCTGGTTTCTGACTCGGAGCCTCCCAAAGTGTGTGAGAATAAATCTCCATTGCGCAAGCTACACAGTCTTTAGAACTCGCTGGGGCAACCCTTGAAAACTAACGCCCTTAATCTATCACAGAGCACAATATTATGCGACAGACCGATAAATACAGTGGAAATTTATTTTGTTCAAAGAACATTGCTCCATATTTTGTGTGTGCATAAAGAATGTTCTAGAAGGAAACACACAAGGCTCATAAGAGTGGACAGTGGAGGGAAACAAGGAGGCTGTGTCATTACAGAAGTGACTTGCTATTTAGTTCAGACATTCTCATGGGTTTCCAATGGGCAAGTGTTACTTTGCGAGTGTATTTTCTGTGACGGTTCAGGTCTGAAGTCCCTCCCAAAGGCACAAGGCTTGGCTTTCTTTCATCAGAGCCTCATTGGGAGGTGGAGGAACCTTCAGGAGGCCTGCAAAATTGGCGGACGTAACTCATGGAAGGCAAAACTTGGAAGACAAACTATGACCAGAGATCCTCTCTCGCTCCCTTCCTGGTTGTGATAATTGAGCATTTTTGCTGTACACATGACACTGATCCGGATGTGCTGACATCCACTGATGGGCGTGTGTTGCCTTGTTACAGGCTGGCAGTGACAGGGACAAGTGACCAAAGACCGAAACCTTTGAAGCCATGAGGCAAAACAAGCCTTTCCTCTTTTTTTGTTTAATTAGCTCTGGTATTATTCAGTGATAAGACGCTGAGTAGCACCATCTTTCTTGGAAAACTCAATCCCTGCGTAGCCAGAGGCCTTTGTCTCCAGGAGAAGGCGCCTAAGAGACAAAGGAGAAGGAATGTAGCAGCAGAGACCCTGTTCAGGGAAAGTGCCAGTTCAACATCTTGGAGCTTCCAAGGAGAAACCAAATTTTGCCATGGTTGAGGGGATTCCCTCTTCTCCTGCGAAGCTAGCGGTGAGCTGCTGAGCACACTGCTCTAAGGATGAGCTCCTGTGTTCATCTAAGCCTGTTTCCGTTCATTCTGACACTTTTCTTTTTTATGACGATCTGGGCGGCAGCAGCAGGACCTCACACTGGGGTGGTCCCCATCAAGGCATGAGAAATTCCATGTTATTCCCCTTCCTTCTCTCCCTGAGCTCTAGGACCCCATGGGGATCGAAGCAGTGCGGCAGGCAGAGGAGAAGCAGCAGGTGGAGGGAGGACTGATAACAGATGCAGGGAGCTAGCCAATCAGTCATCGGAGAAGTCATCCTGTGACAGGAGCTTTCTTCACGCATCTCTGGTTTGCCTCATCTGGGCCCCTCCTGTTCTATGTCCTTAGCGCCTTGTTCTTAGCACTGCATTTTCGTGTTCGTCCTGATTTCTTTCCAAACAAGATCAGATTTGTTCCCACCAAGATAGTGAGATCACCACTGATCTGCTTGTCATTTTCCTCTGTGGCACAAGACTTTCAGGAGCCATGATGTGGACTGGATGGCTCAGACCATGGCCAGTGGTCCTGGAATGGCAGTGGGGGACCCAGGCTTTGTCTGGTCTAGCTAGGAAGTGAGGGCCAGGTGGAGGCAGGGGCTTCTTACGCTTGCTAATCTCTTAGGTGCCAAAGGAGGGTTTTAAATGACCATCTTTCCTATAGACCCTTACACAGATGACTAACCCGCGCTTGTCGAAAAAGAAAGAAGTAGCAGTTTTGTTATGAAAGACCCTCACTCTGAGATGTCCTTCAATCTGCGGAGACCCTCCCAAGGAACAGCGAGACCACTTCTGCGGATGCAAACAGCAAGAGGTTTATTCAGATACACAGGTACCTGGGGCGACTTAGTCTCTGGGAGGATTTTTATAGGGTGAGGAGGCAAAAGCGCGGGTACAGAAGCGAGATGCATAGTTACAGGGTTATGATTGGCTGATTTAAATGGGGCTAGGGTTTGAGTCGAGGGCAACCTGTGGTTTTTCCCGGTAATCGGGTATGTTTGCTGACTTGTCTCTATCTAGGGTAAAAATATTTTTCCAGAGCCCCAAGTTCCCTGTTC
>PVHP010048502.1:0-12492 GCA_004024765.1 Zapus hudsonius
TGAATGGATTTCTTGGCCAATTTAAAAGCTGTTGAATACCCTCCAGGTTTTGGTGCCTCTATTGCACCAGTGATCATTTCTTGGTCTGTTGATTTCTCCCAGAAGGAAGTGTGTTCAGCCTTCTCATGGCAATAGTCTGCATTTTGTATCCGTGGTCTCTGCTTTCTCTAGTTATCATTGACCAATTTCCCCTGGCAGCTTATGTGCCTTCCAGCACTGCACTTGCTACCATCTGGGTACTGGATACCATTCTGGATCTCGCAGGGTTTCTCGGTGTTGTTTGATGTCTTTCCATGGTTTCTTTAGCAATAGGATCTTACCTTTGGCCTAGGGTGGGTATTCAAGAGCTTTGACAGAAACCTGTCTTGTTTTGGGGACCTTGTAGGTCTCTTTGATCAACAGTTCAGTGTGGGAAGGATCCAATGACTGGGACCAAGAGTTGCAGGTCTGATGAATTTTTCATGGGGTTTGGTTTCCTCCTCTTCCTTTCACAGCCCCTCTTTCTAGACAATGCCCACTTCTTTCTCAAAAACAAACAAAAAAAATGGCAGGAATTTTTCCTACTATGCTTAAGTGAAAGCTGTTAGCAGAAGATTGCGACACCCTGAGAATTTAGTTTTAATACAGAGTTTGTATGACACATTGAATGTCTTTTTGAGATATCTGCATGTTTGTGTGTATGTGCCCACATGTATGTGGAGGCCAGATGACAACGTTGGTGTCACTCCTCAGGTGCCATCCACAGGTCTCTCACTGGCCTGGACCTGACCAAGTAGGTTAGGCTAACTGACCAACAAACCCCAGGAACCCTCCTTTCTCTGCCTCCCTAGTACTGGGACTAGCTTTTTTACATGGAAATTGAACTCAGGTCCTCATGTTTGTAAGGCAGACACTTAACTGACTGAGCCATCTTCCCAGCCACTCTGAATTTCTTAATTCATATATTCCCTACTGTGGGTTTAAGAAAATTGACAGACTTGTGTGCTAGCAACATTGCATGTCCTAATACTGCCACTGAATATGATTGCTATTTGAAATTCACTCTTTCTGCGAGAGAAATGTGTGGGTGTCCACATGGTGCCGGATGTGTGAGAACCTCCATGTCTGAACTAGGGAGAAAATGAGATCACCCATGGCCAACCCTTGACTCGGAATTGGTGAGAACTTCTCCAAAGCCTAACCATTCAGGGTTTTTGTTTGTTTGTTTAGATTCTTGAAATCACTCTTCTGATCACCAGCTACATCAACAACTTCCATCAGCAAAAGGCGGCGTTTCACCACCTCTCTGCTCCAGCCCTGCTTTCAACGCAGACCCAGGGATCGCAAGCCAGACAAATGGGAAGCCAGCCCCTTCTGTCCAACAACAGACCCACCAAAGGGCCCACCTTACTCTGAAAGCTCCCTGTCCTTCATGCAGAGGCTGCCCAGACAGACCAGTGTATTTACACTCCACCAGTACGGCACCCCCACATCAGCATCCAGCTTTTAGCAATAATGAGGTTTCCTCTCTTGTCTGACTTAAAGATTCAGACAACAAGAAAACATAAGCATAAAGTTTATCAACACGCTCATTTTCTTTTTGATACAGTCGGCTAGAATTTGACATAATTTATATCTCCCTTCTTCACTGTGGAATGCAGCTTTTCTTTTTGCTTTTAAATATCTGGCATTCTTTAAAAAGGGATCCAAACTCTATTTGGTAAACCAGTTGACTATTTGGAAAATCTCACTGCCAAAAAAAAAATTATAAGTACCGTAATTAAATGTGCCTTTAACTAATGAGATGGTATTTAGAAAGGAATGGGGTATGCGGTGTAAGAAACCATGTGGGAATGTATATAGAGGTGAAATGTCAGAGCAAGTGCAATGCTCGTGTGGGTCTATGAATCATTACCCGAGAAAACGGGACGTAGCGAACCGGGCCTCCTCTGGACAGTAGAACATCCACTTCCTCCACTTTGCAGACCACTGGGGTGTGAAGTCTAAAACGAGACGGTAATTCCTGGCATTCCTGGGCCATCGACCCAGCAAGTCCCTGGGAATATTGTCCCCTGTCTCGTTATTACATGTGCTAGGACAACCTGACCTTCCTTTATTATTATCATTAGAAACAAAGACGATCCTTAATGTTTTGTCCCTGTAAGTTCTTTTTAATAATAACTTTAAACAAATTCCAAAAGATGTTCTTCAGAGAATACTTATGTCAAAGGAGGTAAAAATTTTAGTTGAGTCTTGCAATGTGTTATTTTACATGGTTGCTGTATGGGCTTTCTCATTGCTGTGACAAAATAGTTGACAAAAGGAACCTGGAGAAAGGGTTTATTCTGGTAGCCTAACCGTTTCAGAGTTCAGTCCAGGGCTGCTTGGCCTGCAGACACTTGGGCAGAGCATCATGGCGGCAGGAGCTGCTGATTCAACAGATTTCTTCATCTCATGGTGTGACAGGAAGCAGAGAGAAAGGAAGGGACTGGGGATCAAGTGCAACTTCAAAGGCATGCTTCCAGAGACTAGCTTCTCCAGCTAGGCTCCAACTCCCAAAATTTCCACCACCCCTCAAACTAGCGCCACCATCTGGAGGTCAAAGTTCAATCCATGTGAGCCTATCCAGAACATTCCATATTCAAATCCTAACAGCTACATAAGTGGTCAATACAGTCCAGTGTGTGTCAACACAATGTAATTAGTATTCATGATAAAAATGAAACTGTGATGACATGAAAATTATAAAACGTTTAATTGTAATAGTACTCATGAGTATACTTAATTTTATTTATGTGTAGAATACTTGTATTTATTTTTCATCATCTATTTATCACCTCGTGTACCATATTTTTTAAATCGATTTGAGAACAATGTTAGCTGCTGAACTAATTGGTTGGCAGAGCCTTTGTACCTCCATCTTTGCTGCTTTCTCACTGTGGGAATGTACTCTTCTCACACTAAGCCTGGGAGAAATGTCCCGCCCTAGAAAAGAGCAGAGTCAAGAACACACTGTGCTTCATTGGGAATGGAAAAAGTCCTTTAAGCCCCAGAGAAGCGGGTTTCCATTGACTATTCACCCTACGTCTTTTGAACCATAACCACTCACTGAGGAAATAATTAGTTTTTGAAAGTAAACCGATTACCCATTTGGGGTGACTTTCAGGAGTCTTTCTGGTGGGATAAAGCAGTATTTCTGAGCGTCCAGAAAAACCACTTCCTAATCATAGTGGGTGAGCCAGAGGCTGGCAGAGCTCTAGTCGTGTGCAAGAGCTTCTTCCTCAGGCAGGAGTTCATTCCCCAGCCGGCCAGCAGTCCGCCCTCCCAAATCTTCCCATTTCAAAAGAAGTAGTGAAAGCATAGCTTAAAACCACTGTGCCTTAGATTTGGCATTTATTTTTGATAGAGCAGAGATAAAATATTTTGATGGAAAGAAGTCAGTTTTTTTAATCTGATGATGTGAAAACCTTATTTTCTAGGAAATTACATATATCGCCATTTAAAAAATTCAAAGTATGTTATTACAGTTGGTTGAAAGAGAATAATGTTTCATGTTTAATTCTAATATTTGTCTCCTGTCCTTTTCTTCCCTTTCGAGCATAATAAATGATTTACAAAACCCATTTTGAACATTATCTTTTGAATAATCTCCCAGAAATACCTCATGTTTTCATTGTCAAGCTGAGATGCACTGTGGCGAAAGCGGTGGTTGGTGACTCCCTCCCTGTGCAGCCAAGCTCGCCTTCAGTGTTGCTTTGTTTCATTCAGGTGAACAGAGCTATGCAGGCAAGTTTTAATAAATATGTGTGCATATTGATAAGTATACTATAAGGTAAATAGAAATTTGGATTTCCCCATGATTTCACAGCAAATTCCTTAAAGGAGCTAATTTCACTTAGATGAGTTGAATGTATTTTGTTCTACAAATTATTTTTAAATGTTCTGGAGTGTGTGTGTTCCCATAAAGACAAATATGGCCAACTGCTCCATTCTGACTTCAACTCTCAGCTTACAAGAGCAGTTATTCACAATTTATAAAGGTGTTTTGTTCCAAAAATGGGCTGCAGAGATGGCTCAGTGGTTAAGGCGCTTGCCTGCAAAGCCTAATGACATGGGTTCAGTTCCCTAGAGCCCATGTAAAGCCTGATGCACCTAGAGTTTGAGTGCAGTGGCTGGAGGCCCAGGTGTACTCATTCTTCTGTCTCTCATCTCTTGATCTCTCTGCTTGCAAATAAATAAATATTTTTTAAAAATAATTTGAAGAAAAAATTTCCATTGGAAAAAATATGGTGACCAGATTCCTAGATCAATACACTTTCACCTCCTAAGTGAGCTGAAGAAAGAGCCACCGTGACTCTCCTTATTTTACCAGTGAAGGTTTTTAGTGTTCCTTGAATGCCATGAAGACATTTTCCCAAGTGCCTGTCTCTCACCTGGCCTCTGTCCTGTCAGCATCTGCCCTGGGCTTGTCTCCGTGGGGAAGGTGCCAGCCACGGGGAGGGAAGTAGCCCACAGAGGGAGTCATGGGGAGAACAGATGTCAGGTCTTCTCACACGCCCCTCCACTATCTGCCATGAGAACTCTTATTTTTCTTTGAACTTCAAGTGAAGGTAAGTCCACACATAGATGATGTGGAACCAGAAGCCCACAGTTCTTGGTCTTTAAGGGAGAGGGTCAGAACTACAATGCTGGGCCCAGGCAGGAGGCTGGGGGAAGGAAATGAGATCTCACATTGCTCGAAACTGTGATTTACTTGCTGCCTGTGATTTTACCTAAATTGAACATAGTCACAGGGATCAAAAGTGCAACCAACACTTTCAGACAAGGGCTTGCTGTCCAACTCAGGCTGGCCTAGGACTCCTGATCCTCCCGTCTCACCCTCCTGATTGCTGGGAGTACACATGAGTGCCACCAAGCCTGGAATAAAAATCTTCATAGGTAGGCTTGATACTTACTTGGCAGCTTAGTAACAAATAAAAGGTAACCACTTTATGAGGGAAGCATGCATTAGCTAATAACTCCAAAATAAAACCTAAGTGCTCACCCCAGCCCTTGATTCCAATGGCTTTCCTCCCTGGGCCTTGATAACACAGTCTTCTACTAAGCAGTGTGTGTGTGTGTGTGTGTGTGTGTGTGTGTGTGTGTGTGTGTGTGTGTGTGTGCACGCGTACGCGCGTGCGTGTGATCTATCTCGGAAGATGCTGCTAGGTTACACTGTGATTTTGTTGCAATCAATGGCTGCAACAAGGGAAGATTTGTCCCCGCTCAAATGAAGTCCCTAGAACTGAATTTTGGATAATTCCAGGGGTAGGGTAAAAATTATGAGTTCCTGAAAAATACTGTCAATAAATAATGCTTGCCTTGTATGAGAGCAAAGTCATAGGAAGTGTGTAGCCGTAGGAAAGATTGGGGAGAGCTCTTGGCTAGATTTTTGGATGATACCTAACTATAAGAGGTTAATGGCATCAATTTCATGGGATTTAGAATCACAATGGAACAAGCCTTGGGGAAGATCTATGAGGGAGTTTCTAGGTTAGGTAAACTGAGGTGGGAAGATCCACCTGAACTGTGGGTGGTACCATTCCATGGGCTGGGGGCCTGGACTGGATAAAGGAGAGGGCGTTGAGGACCAGCACGCATCTGCTCTGCTTCCTGACAGCACAGTGTAACCAGTGGCTCTGTGCTCTGTCGTCATATGCCTCCAGACCACAGTGGACTGTACCCTCAAACTGTGAGCCAAAATAAACCCTTCCTTCCTTGAGTGGTTTTTTGTAAGGTATTTTGTTAGAGCAAGAAGACAAGTAGCTAATACTCCCTTACCCACCTCTAGGGATGGGTGTCAGCACCCATGTTGTCTTGCCTCATTACTACTGGCCTGGTGACTGCCAAGTCCATGGACTCTGATGGTCCAGCTGTCTTCTGCTCCTTAACCTTGCTCCTCCTCACGCTCCCACAGCTGGTTAGCAGAATCACCCACTCACCTGTTACCAAGAGAGAAGCACCAATGTTTATCCCTTTTCCCAAGACCTAACTTCCTACTGTCTAGTAACTATACTAGGTCTTTTTTGAGGTAAATTCCCAGATTCAATTTGAACTAACTTAAAAACAAATGGGAAAATTTATTTTTATTTCAAGAATAACTAGGATGTCACAAGTCACTGAATGGGGTTGTAGAGAAGGGGGGAGGGGGAACGACAACCAGAACCATGAGACATTTGCCAAGATGCTCTCTTATACCCACGTGTCTGCTTCATGTTCTCTGCATCGAGCAGAACATGTCCTGATTTACTCCTCAGGGGGATGACTTGCTTTTTCCATCCTAAATTGAAAGTCTCAGAAGAATTCTGATGAACTCAATTTTTGTTTGATGTCCACTCCAACTCAAAATTAATCATGGAAAAATGCTTAAATAAACAATGAAAACTCTACATGGTAAAATAATGTACATCTGCCACGGATCAGCTCAGCCGGAGTGCTGGGACCGCAGGATCAGGGCCTTGGAGAAGTGGGCAGGGATTCGGCTGAGTGACAAACAGACTCAAGGAGAGTGTATCTGAGTGCGATTTTACTGAGCATTTGTCAGAGTTATAGACAGTTGATTATTGTAACAGTATTCTTTGATTGTACAGGCAGTTACAGTTTCTTTGAATGATTAAACCAAGAATTTCAGCAGGTACATGAGAATAGACAATAGAAAAGCACAGATGATTATCACGTAAATGGTTTTGACACAAAACTGTGGTTAGTCAGGCCTGGCCTGACTTTGCACTTGTTTTTCAATTTAAACATTATGTAGTTTTCAGCCATTAAGAATTTGTTTTTAAGGTTTACCATGATATTCTCTCTTCCTTAATGTTAACCCATCTGTCACCTTTTTTCACAGATACCTGTATAAGGCAATGGAGCATCAGTGGGCTCAGGGAGTTTCCTTATACTACTAGTTTCTTCTTGGTCTTTTCCTATAACTCTCTCAGTTCTAGGAATCTTTCTCAATACTTTCCCTTAATAAGTAATTCTTCTATTGGAAGTCATCTAGGACTCTTCCCAAAAGTCCTTTAGCTGTTTTCAATCTCTCAATTGCTTGTAATAATGGGGGAGTGACTGAAGGAAAAACTTTATTTTTCATTTTCTCTTGGGAAACAAATCATCATAGTTTATTCCCTGTTTTCGTGAAGGTGGACTCAATGAACTAGAAAGAAACAATGAGTTAGAGCCATGAGCAGGTATCAGAGCAATAAGAGAGCAGCTGAAAACACAAAAGACTTGGAGTGCACAGCCTGTTCCAACGGGCAGACTTCCTTGAAGCAACTGCCTCAGTCTATGCAATTTCTCGCACAGACTCCGTTAGAGTTGGCATCCATCAAAGTTATGTTTATGGTGCATTTTAATCAATGTGACAATGTGAGAAAATACTTGTAAAAAAGGAAAAAACAGGATATTAAGCCAGGTGTGGTGGCACATGCCTTTAATCCCAGCCCTTGGGAGGCTGAGGTAGGAGGATCACTGTGAGTTTGAGGCCAGCGTAGGGCTGCTGAGTTCCAGATCAGCCTGGGGTAGAGTGAGATCCTACCTCAAAAAAAAAAAAAGAAAAGAAAAGAAAAACAGTATATTAACTATAGTATAATCTTAATCCTAAAAAAAGCAATTAGATGAAGCACATCAACATATTTAACATGGGGTGAAGAGATGGGTCAGTGGTTGTGTTTCCTGAGCAAAGAAGCGAGAGGAACTGAGGGGGCCTGAGATAGTCCAGAGCACACCTGAGCCATGCACGCCCAGAACCCCAGTCCTGCAGGCAGGGCAGCAGAAACCCGACTAAAGAGACTCGGGCTCAAAACAAGACCGGCAGAACAGCGATGGAGCTGGACACCTGAGGTTGGGCTCAGGCCACCATAGGTGACCCCCCACCCAGGCAAATGTATGGGTGCCATACCACACCATGCACTCTTTCTTCTTTCTCTTTCTTTCTTTCTTTCTTTCTTTCTTTCTTTCTTTCTTTCTTTCTTTCTTTCTTTCTTTCTTTCTCTCTTTCTTCTTTCTCTCTCTTTCTTTTTCTTTTGTTCTTTCTCTTTCTGTCTCTCACATTTTGAAATAAATATAAAAACTGAACGGGGCGTGGTGGCGCATGCATTTAATCCCAGCACTCGGGAAGGAGGATCACCGTGAGTTCGAGGCCAGCCTGAGACTACATATGAATTCCAGGTCAGTCTGGACTAGAACGAGACCCTACCTCAAAAAGCCAAACAAACAAACAAACAAACCTGTCTGGCCTGGGGAGAGGGCTCAGTGGATAGAATACTTGCAGAGCAAGTGTGAGTATCTGAGCACATGAACAAGCTGGACTCCCTAGTGTGAGCGTTTGTAATCTCAGTGTAACTACAGCTAGATGGGAGGAGGCAGGAGAACCTTCTGGAAGCTTGTGGGCCTGCTTACTTGGTGAAAAATGAGAGACCCTGCTTCAGACAAGACGGACGTGAGGATTGACACCCAAAGTTGACACTCCATGGGCTGTTTCATGCTTATCACTTCTAGGTAGACATTTCACCAGTGTCTCTTTTTAGTTCCAGGGCTTGAACCTAGGGCCTTGCACATACTAAGCAAGTACTCTCCCATTAAGCCACATCCTCTGCCCTCGTTTTTTTTCTACATACCATTTTTCCCTACATAAGCTTATAAAACAAAGGGGAAAATATAAAAACATCGTCACTTTCCTGGCTATTGTTAATAGCTGCCATATGGCCTTCTAAGTTCCAAAACCCATCTTTCATCTTTCATGCAGCTGCAAAAAAAAAAAATCTCCTTGAAACTTAGAGCCAATCAAGGAACACTATTTTAAACTCTTATTTGGCTTCTTCTAGACAGCAAAGCAAGATGCAGACTGCCTGCCTGGTTTGCTCTCCCATCTCAGCTCCCTCAGGGACTTTCTAATCTCCCAAGCTATTCGCAGCTCTCCGAATACTTCCTGCATGAGAGATTGTATATGCCATACAGCAAACAGCATCTAGTTTGGTCCTCCTTCATGACTGGCTTTGAAAACCTGGAGCCTTCTTGGAATGACTGGGAAGGGCTCAGGTGTTTGCTGCTCTCTTTATTTTTGAAATTTTTACTTGAATGTGCCTCTCTCTCTCTCTCTCTCTCTCTCTCTCTCTCTCTCTCTCTCTCTCTGTGTGTGTGTGTGTGTGTGTGTGTGTGTGTGTGTGGCCATCAGGGAACAACCTTGAGATGCCTGCTCTTCTTCCTTAAGATAGGGTCTCTTACCACTGCAAATGAGTGCCAGACTAGTTGTCCTGCCAGCCTCGGAGTCTCCTAACTCGGCCTCCCGTTCTGTAGGAGTTGGGATCACAGACTCTTGTACCACCTTGCCTCTGGCCTTACTTAGATGCTGGGGAAGGTCAAACTCACGCCAACAGGATTTAAAACAAGGTACCTTTAATTGCTGAGCCATCTCCCCAGCCCCGTTCACCTCTGCAGGAGGGTCACATTCTCTGCCCAAGTAGGAAGCCTCAGGAGGAAGATGGGAGAAAGGAGAACTCATCTGGTCAATCAGATTAATTGAATCCACTGTGAGTTGATGCGAGTGACCAGGATCCAGCCAGATCCATCACCTTTAGCTTTCTGGTTACCAGGGGTCCTTCCTTCACCAATTATCCAAACAATCCCAGTTTTGGAGCGCTAGCACTGAGCCAAGTACTAGAGAGTACTTAGTAAAAGGCTGCAATTACCGTTGACAATACCAACAGGACTTCTAACTCTCACACGCAGCAATTCTGAAGCTCATCGCCTAAACCATTACAATGGGGCCACCCTAGTTAAGAGACTGTAGGCCTCCTAGACCGCATGATGGACCCGGGGTCAGCGAGAGATGTATGAGCCTTCCTGGAAAGCACGTTCACTCTCCTGAACTCCATTCTCATCACCTCACTGCTATGTGCAAATGCGGAGCTTTCTGTTTCCCAAATTCACCACAATGTTGAGAGGATTTTGCTCTCAAATATGCTTCCTGATGTGAATGCTTCGTTTCCAGGAACGTGTTCCTTGCGCTTCTCTGTTCAAAGTTGCGCTAGGCTGACAGGATTGGGCACCTGCCTAGCTTGCAAAGACCCTGACAAAAGGGTGCAAACCAGCAATTAACCATAACAAGAAAAAGCACCTTTTTATGTGTCACGCATGTAAGTTATGTTTTACATACATTTATCTCATTTAAAAAAAATTTTATTTATTCATTTTCAATCAGAGATAGAGAGAACCAGGGCCACCACCTTGTGGATCTCGCTTATGTGGGTCCTGGGGAATTGAACTTAAGCACTTAAGCACTAGAAGCAAGTGCCTTAACCGCTTAGCCATCTCTCCAGCCCCATTTATCTCATTTTAAAACTCCTAATTTGAGGGTTGAAAAGATAGCTCAGTCGGAAAAGTATTTAGCTCACAAACTGGGGGATCTGAGTTGGACCCCCTTAGCTCACATAAAATAATGGTGGCTGATCACTTGTAATCCAAGGCGAGGGAACTGAGACCCTCGAAGTAGTCTACACTCAGCAGGTGTTTTTAAAGAAATAATAATAAAACAAGACTTCAGCCCTTTAGGTCCCAGATTTGTTTGCAATCCCACCTCTGCATCCAGCAGCCTAGGGGGCGAGTGACGACGGAATTCCGAGAACTACATTTCCCATAAGGCACCTCTTCGACGCAATCGAACCCGCGACGTCGCTGCCGTGGCAACCGCGGAGCCAGCGTTCCGGGGCCGGGCTCGGGGTTCGCGGCCCGCGGAGTTCGAGCGTGGGAGCCCAAGACGCGCCGCCATGCCCAGGTACTCCGGCCCCGGGCCCGCGTGGGGACAGGGGCTCGGGCGACGCGGCATCCGGGCCCTGCGCGGCCTCCCCCGCCGGGGACCTCAGCTCCACCGTTTCTCGGATCGCGTGGAAGTGCCTGGAGGGCCAGACGGAGGTCCCGGGTGGGGGTCCTTGCCCAGAGCCCCTGGACGGCTCTGTCTCTTCGGGGTCTTTGCCTGGTACAGAAACTCCCCGAGACAAAGCGTGGAGTTTCATTCATTATTATGACGAATTTATGAATGTAGGCCGGCGGGCCGAGCGTAGCAAAGGCTTGGCCCCGAGCACCAGTTGACCAGGGTTTTCTTTTTTTTTTTTAATCTTAAATATATATTTATTGTCCATAATGAGTTACAACATTTAGTGGGCCAACAATGAGTTGTTATCCCCAATTCCTCATTGCCCCCCTTCCCCATCCCCAGTCAGCGGGATATCCTCCTCCATGGGCCGTCTGGATTAGTCTCTGTGGTAGGGGACCATGGATAGCGCAGATGTGTGTGACGTCACACATGTACATTAACCAATCAGGCAGCACGCAAGAGAGCTGCAAGTTTAAAATGGGTTCAGGAAAATGCAGCTCAGCCTCTGATGTCACCTCCTCCCCTACTTTCCTTGATCAAAGCTTGCTGTGTTTACGATGGAAGATCAACCCCCCATAGGCATAAAGGAATGACAGCAAGCCCTCTCCGTCTTCTCTTACTTTGTCCTAAGCTTGTGTTCACAGACCTCACAGTTCCTTAAATTTAATATTTAGAATATCCCAATATTCCTTTACATGCTGAGCTGATGAAGCTCAGCTTCCCAGCTTGTTCTCACTGGTCGTGGAGTAAACTATGGATACAGTTCAGATTCCTGCATGCATGACCGCAGCACAGTCTTCCCCTGTCTGCTGGGTACTTGGGAAGCTGGTAACTTTTTGAAGGAATGAGGTATAAATGAAGAAGAGGACACAGGCCCAGAAGCCAATGGGACAATGCAAAACTATTTTGTCTGAACACTTCAGGACTTCTTGCACATGCTAGGCAGGCTATTCCCCAGGCCTTGTTCTGATTCTTGACTAGTAATAATTCTAAGCTTCCAGTAGTATTTGTAATTTAATAGTCCAGGCCTAAAACCAAAAAACTAATCACATTGTAACAATTGAGCAGCCATCATAGCTAATGTTTGTTTATCTATCTATCTATCTATCTATCAATCTATCTATCCATCTATCTATCTATTTAATGGTTTTTTGAGGTAGGGCCTCACTCTAGCCCAGGCTGACCTGGATTTTACTATGTAGTCTCAGGCTAGCCTTGAACTCAGTGATCTTCCTACCTTTGACTCCCAAGTACTTGGATTAAAGTGAATTTAGCATTTAGAGATGAAGAAAAGACTTGAGCTCTGAGACTACCCCAGAGGCTTGTATGTGTGGATGCACAGTACATATTTTATTAAGTAAGAAATAGAAGCTCTTGAGAGCTTAAGTAACATAGAAAGTAACAGCTCCAGTCTGGCCCCATCAGGCCTTGTGCAGGGACTTCACGTAGACAAATATATACATAGATGCACATTCCTACTTTGGCAAAATCACGTATGTATGTAAGAGAAGAATGAAAAGATCAGTTTTTAAATTTTTTATAATTTTAGGTGATGTTTCTTCCTTTTGTCTTTTTTACTCCCCCCACCCCAGGTAGGGTCTTGCTCT
>PVHP010048503.1:0-12500 GCA_004024765.1 Zapus hudsonius
CCTCTGTTTGATACATCTTCCTGGGGCTGGCTTCACTCCTGGACAGCTTTTAGGAAAATTGAATGTGTGAGAGACAGATTAATTCTCCCCCTTTTGATCCATGTGGAAAATGTATAAATAGGGACAGACCACATGTCAGTACTTGAAATGAACAGTGACTTTCTAGAAATTTCAATCGGTACCTGTTGGATGCAAGCTGCGAATGAAGCTGAAGAAGCACATGAAGCACCAGTTCATGTTGCGGTCACTCTGAACATTAAGTGGAAACAATCACTAAGCATTTCTTGGTTGGAAAGGCGAAGTAGTCTATGAGACAGATGAGAAGGGTTAGGAAGAGTGCAGTGTGGCAACTCAGTGTTGAAAGAGGCTGTTTTTGGGGAGTAGGAGGACCCCAGGTTAGGGCAGTTCCACCAAGCAATGAGCCAATAGAGAAATGGATTACACAAAGCCCTGTGAACACCACTGGACTGTGGGCCATGCTGTGGTGGGGCTAGGAGCCAAGTGGTATGTGTCTATGCCAAAATGTACCATTGGTTTATGTTTTCCCATAGACAAACACTTCCCGCTTCTGAATTTTTTTTCTAACAAGAATAACATCAAGGGGCTAGGGAGATGATTCAGCAGTTAAGGAATTTTCCTGCAAAGCTGAAGTATCTGGGTTGGATTCCCCAGTACCCACGTAAGTCAGACAGATGCACAAGGTGGCACATGCATCTGGATTTTGTCTGCAGTGGCTAGAGACCCTGAGACACCAATACTTTCTCTCTCTCTCTCCCTCTCTCAAATAAATAAATATTAAAAAAAGAATTCACCAAAAAAATTAAAGAAAAGCAAAGTGCATAAAATATTAAGCCTGTTCAACTCTTTGTCCAGCACATTCATGTGCCCATCCAAAAAAACCTCCAAAATTCTTTTATCATGGTTTATGTTACTCCACAAATGTCTCAGACATGTATAAATATACAGCCGCATACTTTATGTGTGGGCTGATCCTATTCTGCTGATGTTTTTCACTCGCAATGTTGGTCAATGTTCCATGACAACACACGTAGATTTTTTTTTTTGTGTGTGTGTGTGGTGAAGAGTATTCCATTGTATGAATGTTCCACGATTTGGCTAATTTCTAATTTTTTAATGTTTATGTTGTTCCTAGTGTTTCTTCAGATTTAAACAATTCTGGTGTTTTGTGTGTCTGTGCTGCAGTCAGCTCCTCCTTACTGAGACAAACATCCAACTAGACGTAGCTTGTGAGAGGAAAGGGTTTATTTCATGCTTACAAAGTCCAATGGAACACCACTATTGGAGGAAGAATCTCACACCCTTTCACAGATCCAAGCAGAATCACCAGCAGCCAGCACCACAAAACAGTAACCCAACAGCCAGGCTCAAACTGCTCTCCTCACCTCTGTGGGCTGGAATTCCCAAACACATGAGATCTAGACTCCTAGATCTGCCCACAGTGACATGTCCCTCTGTAACATGGACCTGACTGACTGCTAGGGGTTCACATTACAAGCTCAATATTCATGAAACACCTGTTTTGATGGGGCCATACATTCAAGCTATCACAAACCACCACGGTGTGTAATTGTTTAGAGTGGATACACCCCAAAAAGTAGAGTCATTTGCTCAAGAAGTATGCACATTTTTATGAAAGCATCTTTAACTACTGAGTCATCTCCCCAGCCCCAGCATGCTCTTTTAATAAATTTTGTCAAGTTTATGTTTCTCTTGTACCAGATTTCTGGGTCCCCAAAGACCACTCAGAAGTCAAAGCGATGCAATCACATTAGGGTCTTTATTGCACGCTTGAGCCAGGACTGTCTATCTTTACTGACACAGTGGATCAGATAGGAGAGCCCTGAGCCCAGAATTAGCAGGGGTTTTATAGGGATTTAAGCAGGGGTAGGGGGTTTCCAACTTGGCACTTACATGATTGGTTGACATTTAAAAATTGCTTGGCAAGTATATAAAGAATATATTTTGGCTATATGTGATGAGTTGATGCCACAACATCATGACCTCACACAGTGCTGTATGAGCTAAAGAAATGGGTACAAGGGCAAATTTTAAAACTTAGTACATGGCAATCATGTAATTTTAGTCTCCAAACAACATACATGAGTCAAAATGATTTTTCAGGACACAAGCGATTTCCCAAAACATGCATATAAATTATTCCTGCACTTGGGTTGCCCTGCTTGTTGCCCAGGATGACACTCTAACCTAGTATAAACTATTCTCTGTCTTATCTTCAAGGACTCCTTTCAGCAAGGTATATTTTAAAATGGCTGTGCTTATGCTAAGACCCCATGCTTTATTGGGGTCTCATTCTCACAATTTCTACATATAGTCTACAGTAAACAAAAGAATTCTTCCCATAACGTTAGCAATACTAATCAGAGGAAATGTCAGACAGCAGAGTATTGCTTAAAACAACTATGCCATACCTATGCTAAGAAATTTACTATAACTATTTTAAATGATACTGTAAGGGAGCTATCATATAATATGATAATGACATATTTTTAAAAGTAAGGTGCAGGGCTGGAGAGATGGCTCAGAGGTTAAGGCACTTGCCTCCAGTGCCTAAGGCCCCCGGTTCAATTCCCCAGGACCCACATGTGCCAGACCCTCAAGGTGGTGGCTCTGGTTCTCTCTCTCTCTCTCTCTCTCTCTCTCTCTCTCTGCTTGAAAAATGAATAAATAAAATATTTAAAAAAAAAAGTAAGGTGCAAAAATAAGACATGCTATAATACTGCTTATTAAACCTGCTTTGAGGTCCCCTGAGTGAAGAGATACTGGCAACTTCCCAAAGGTGTAACATGGGTTCACCCACAGGGTTCTGGACTTATAGGGCCAGTGGCTCAGTCAGCAGGGAACAGATTTTGCCCTGTGCAAAAGATTTTGCCCTGTGCGCTTACAGCCATGTAGAGAACAAATTTGCATGGAGTGTTCAGTACCACCCAAGAGTCCTCACAACTTCCTTTTCTTGTCTTTGCCAACAATTCATTTCCAGGAGTGCTCACCTTGTCCTTTGAACTCTTCCGTGGAATTGCTTATCCTTGAATCTTCTAGAAACCCAAACATGGAATTGCACAGCTGCCTGAACCTTATTTAAGTCAGGTTGAGTAGAGCAGATTCAAACCAAATCAACATTCTACTGGAGCCCACTTAACCTGTGTGAAATAAAACTAGATATTTAACCTTCCTGGGCCTTGGTTTTATCAGTTTGGAAAGGAGGATAATTAAATTTATCTTAAATTATGTATTTAAAGTACTTACATCACTTTTGAAGAAAAATAAATTGGCAAAAATATTTACATTATTACTATTATATTCTTATTTCTACTATTAGAATACATGCTAAGAGTCACTGGCTTGATTCATTCAAATTTCTTTATTTATGTGTGTGTGTGTGTGTGTGTGTGTGTGTGTGTGTGTGTGTGTCTGAACATGTGTCATTTGTGTGGAGTACAGAGGACAACATCATGGTGCCTGTGTTCCTCCTTCTTTGAGACAGCTTCTTACTGCTGATAACAAACTTCTCAAGAGCAAATGAATTAGTCTAGCTGGCCCATAAGTCTTGGGTTCTGCTGATTCTACTTACCATTGTCAGGGCACCTTAGGATACCTGTCACTGCCCACAGCCAGCATGGGCAAGGATAAAACACACACACACACACACACACACACACACACACACACCACCTATGGGTGGAAGAATGCACATTCTCTCTTTATTGCTCTCCCTTATTGCTCTCTCGCTCTCTCACTCTCTCACTCTCGCTCTCTCGCTCTCTTGCTCTCTCTTATCATTGCCAAAAATGAAACAACATATATAGAGCCCCTTGGCCAATCAGGGAGCTGTTGGTCAGTCTACAATAAGAACCTGTGTGTACGGCATGATGTGCAAAGAGCCAATCAGGACTACCTCCTGAAACCTATTAATCCAAGCCCCTCTTGGCAAGCTGTCAGGTGCCGTCCTGAGATTAAGCCAGGGTGTGCCTCCATGAGCCCCCAAAGGCTTTCGCCCCCGACATATCACCCCTTTTCTTTTATAAAAAATAGGCTCAGGACCGTGTCTGTCTTAGGTTGTCCATGGCAAATTACATTCTTACCCGTCATTGGAATTCTGACCTCTAAGCGTCAGAACCCTGTCTTAGGTTGATATGTATTTCCATGGATCTTACCCGTCTCTGACTACTGATCCAGCATATTAAGCCATATATGGGGGGAGGATGGGTCATCCATAGCTGCCATGGCTTGCTTAATTAGCTGTGCTTGCAGTTGTTGGCGCATCTGAGATTGGCAAAGCGTTAATGCACATCAGACCAAGAGTTCTTATCGAAGATGCTATGGTTGGGATATGTACTTTAGCAATAAAGATTGGGTTAGGTTATTAAACTCATAAGTCCAATGACTAGTTAACATATATGACAGCTGTCTAGACATTTTTGCTGCATAAGAAAGGTTATCATACAAAACATCAGTTATATAAAGTCCTACAGTACAAAGAATATATCCCAATGTCATTAATTGTTCAACGATACTAAGTTTGTTCTTGTACAAGAACAATCATTAATTAAGAATCATAAGTCCAGTTTTAAATTGTCCATTTAATTGATTCTGGATGTTCAGAGCTTGGGCAGTCGCAGAAGAAAGAGTATTGAGAGTCTGATATGTAGGAACCGAAGTAGAAACAGCTATCGAAGCAATGATGGCAGAAGTTATTCCAAAATCTCTCTTTTCACGAACAGAAATTGATGTATGAAGAGAACTGACGTCAACAGGAACTGAAATATAGTGAGGTATCCGTAGTATGACTGCAGTATTGTACTTAGTAGCATTCTAAACTTGTATCCTGGGGTAGGGAATATCTTAAAGAGTTAGTTCAAGTACACAAAATAAGACAATTGTTGAAATAATATCTTAGATGGAAACTCTGTGATCATCCACAACAAACCAGGCAAATTTCTGAAAAGGAAAACCTGTGACAACCAATGTTGTTAGCTTAATTAAGTTATTCCAACACATTTATCTATTAGGAGGATAGAAGCCACAATGACTGAAATTAAACCTTATAAGTCAAATGATGACCACCTGACAGTATTAGCATAAATAAATAGAGCCATCTCCTTAAAACTCACAGTGCTTTTTGATGTGAGAACCCACCCTAGAAAATCAATACCAGTAAGCAAGTTCCATCCTTTTCTAATTAAGGGACTTAAGCAAATAAATATATTTAGCAATTACTGTAAAATGCCAAACGAGTATCATCATAGTATCTCTAACCTGGTATAAGAAAGACACTTTCTAGGGGCATTCTCCCACTTCTTTTTTATTTATAAGCAAGCAGAAAACATATAGCACTTATAGCAGAAAATGTCTCTAACCATTGAGCAATAGATGAGAAAAGAAACATCATGTCTTTTTCTTTGAGTCAGTTTACCTATACAATCATGGACTTCAGCAACACAAGGAAGATATAATTCTCCTTGTATATTTATTTCCTATTCATTCGCCACAAAACCATTGGACAGACGGGCTTATGGGTAAGTATTGGAAAATATGTCTGTTTCTGGGATTTTGGCAATAGGAGGAGCTCTGTCCTAAAGTCAAAAGCCAGTGGAGCACAAAAGTATATGCTCTTTCTTTTGTTAACTCCATGAGCCCTAGTCTAGACATTTAGGTTTTTTTATACCTTATAGAATTCAGAAAAACCACAGGCATTTCTTGTATATAACACCTCTATAAATATAATTTTAGGAAAACTGACAAACCATCTAGTATTAGCACATATGTATAGAGTTTATAAGATATCTCCTGCTAATAATTTCGTGTTGCAAAATTTAAAACAATATAGGCAAAACATAATGGTCCATGATATAATTTTTACCTTTATATTTTTGGAACAATTCTGCTACCTTGATAATTTTTGAATTGGCAAGTCAACATTGATAGAATTTTTTTTTAAATTGAGTAAGGAACAAAAATGGAGAACAGGTGTGTGAATAAGTCTAGGCATAAAGCCTTGTAAAACAAGAATGTCTCCCCAGGCATAATTAGTAGGCGTTTCAGGAGGCTTAACTTGTTAACGTCTAAATAGCACTGAGGGAAAACCCGTATGTTGCGGTCAGCTTTCTAATCACTGTGCAGAAAGAACCCAAGCAAAAGCGACTTGTGGAGGAAATAAATTTGTGGGTTTATTTGGCTTATGGACTCGAGGGGAGACTCCATCCTGGCAGGGAAAACGATAGCATGAGCAGAGGGCTGGACATCACCTCTGCCACAGCACTGCAAACAGCGGCAGGAAGGTGTGCCAAACACTGGCAAGGTGAAGCTGGCTTATAACCCCCATAAGTCCGCCCCAACAACGCAGCTCTAGTGAGGTTCTAATTCCCGAATTGCCATCAGCTGAGGATCGATCTATCAGAACACATTCATTTGTTTGTGGGGGACACCTGGATCAAACCATGACACCGTACTTTCATTGATAGAAAATATAGTTAAAGGTAAAGGGTAAGGCCAAGCTTTAAGATTTCCCCACATAAACTGTCCTGTAATTAGTGGAAATAATAAGAAGAATATACCTACCTCACTTACCTCAATCAGAAACACCTTTATCAGATTGGAGAGGTGGCAGTAATAACATAGACCTTTGGCGCAGAGAGAGTCTTTGCCTCACACGCACAGATGCAAGCCTTGGGTCCTGCCGATAATGTCTCGGCCGATCGGTACAGCCACAGGCCGGAACTGGACTGCCTCGGGGTGGCACACTTCTCCTCGGGGCGAGAGCATGACGCCAGGGCCCTGGTGGCTGTGATAGCTGCCACCACGCATGCCCCAGCTTGCTCAGGTCTGTTGCGCTGCCTTGGACCTGCTGCCAACTCGCTGTTCCCTCTGCCTCCTCCATAAACCAAGGAGTATGCTGCTCTATATTCTTTAAGAAAGCATGAGCAGTCTGTGCTTTCAGTGGAGTCCCATTTACTTTTAAAAGTGCCCAAAGGGCCATAAGAACCCATGAAATTTCAAAGCCCATCTTTCCATTATCTACTTCTCTTGTCACAACCTTAGTCACTTTTAGTGACCCTTAGTCTCGCTTCTCAGCTGCCCTCTTGGCAAGCCCTCACTTACCTAGGTTAATTTTATGGATCCTCTCGTTTCCTTTTCATTTCCTTTCCATTTCCTTTTTGTTTCCCTTTCGTTTCCCGGGTTTTGGCACCACTTGTCACTGCCCACCACCAGCGGGGGCAATGAAAAAGCAAACACACACACAAACACACACACACACACACACACACACACACACACACACACACCACTTATGGGTGGAAGAATGTGTGTTCTCTCTTTATTGCTCTCCCTTATTTCTCTCTCGCTCTCTTGCTCTCTCTTATCATTGCCAAAAATGAAACAACATATATAGAGCCCCTTGGCCAATCAGGGAGCTGTTGGTCAGTCTACGATAAGAACCTGTGTGTACAGCAGGCATGATGTGCAAATAGCCAATCAGGACTACCTCCTGAAACCTATTAAGCCAAGCCCCTCTTGGCAAGCTGTCAGGTGCCGTCCTGAGATTAAGCCAGGGTGTGCCTCCATGAGCCCCCAAAGGCTTTCGCCCCTGACATCACCAATGCATGGGCCATTTTTCATTTGTCTTTATGTGTGTGACGGGTAATTGAACCCTAGACTGGTAGGCTTTGCAAGCAAGCATATTAAACCACTGAACCAACTTCTCAGTCTCATAGATCTTATCCTCATATGATATAAAGTTCAATTCTTCTTTTTAAAGAAATGTATCTAGATTGGTATATATTTTGTAAGTTTGGCACAGTATTATTCTGTTCAGACACAATTTAGTTTATACTCAAAAAATTGTTAAACCAATAAAACAACAAAGATTACAAGTGCAAATGCCTATATTTTGCAGGATAGAATTTCAGAATTGGGAACTTGAAGTGGAATGTGTGGAAGATAAAGAATATACATACTTCTCATAAGACATGCTCTGGACTTGAGACATCATGGGCTATGGCACAGAACATAAGAAGGAAAATATAATATCATATCAAAATACTGAGATCTGATATATATATCTGATACACATATTCAAGGATCTGATATACATTACATCCAGGGCATATCAGATATATATACATATATGTCACATGGCACAAAAACAAAAGTGCAAATAGAACATGTCACATCTGTGTCACATTATAAACAGCTTCAAGATGTCTTTCCCACTTAACCCCCTGAGCAAGTGTCATTCAGTGAGTCTGAAGAAAATGTCTGGGCTGAAGTCTGACTTAATGATGTCAGAGAGTCTCACAGCAGTTTGCACTAAGTGAAGCAAAACATCACCTCCAGTCTCCTGGGTGTGTATCCTCAGAAGACATAACTGCAGGGGAAAATTTGCAGCCATGGCACTCAGCTTTCCAGTGACTTAAACAGCTTCCAAGCCTTTCTTTGTTTCCCTCAGTCCTACTGACTTGTGTTTAACCCCATCCTAGAAGAAATCAGTTGCTTGTTTTTAAATACCGTCTCTCCTTTGTGTCTGGTAACAAGCTGCATCTGGGCAGGGCTGCTAATTGATGATTTTAAAGACACATGGGGTTTTTTAAAAATAAATAAATAAATAAATAAATAAATAAATAAATAAATAAATAAATAAATAAAGACACATGGGAACAACAAGGTCTCCTAAATGGTAATCAACAGACATGATATGTATGTAACAGGAGAGGGAACACTGGGGATTGATGGTACAATGTGTTTGTTATCATCCTTTAAAGAATAAACCACATGAAGTTTCTGTCTCCTTGATGAAAAAAAAAAGCACTAGGTCCATCTTCATTTTCTACACTTAATGTTAAATCAAGTGGGATATATTATGTAATATTATTCTAAGCCCACTAAACACTTTGATGTAAATGTGTTCAAGGAATTTATACTCATTGTTTATCTAAATTGGATGTTGACTTAGACTGAGTTAACTTGAAACTTGGGATGTAGGAAGAAGTGCACACCAGCAGCATCACTTACAGCAGGATTTCAGCACCACCTTCAGTGCTAAATGTTGGCCCAGTGGCTAACCAATAACGGATTGTGTGTCATACGTAGTTGGTGTCCTCTCATTGAACGTGGAAGTTTCATTTTTCCCACAATGGCAGATAGCCTCATCAGAGAAAGGAAGCAAAAAGGAAAACAAGCATCCTTCTACCCTGGCATGTACCCAGCCAGGACAGCTAGGAATACAGCCCACATATCAGGACAATGTCTAAAAGCTGGACACCCCTAATAGGCATCAATACCAATACATGGGCTTGACATTCCACTGACAAATATTTCCATCGCCTGAACATTGTAATGCCTAGAAAAGTCAGTGAACAGTAGAGTTATACACCCATCTTCTGGACCCCCTCCCATCAAAGGACTGAGTATATCCCCTAGTCATAGTAAACTCTTGGGAGATAATTATAAAGGAAGAGACATCCTTGCCCACACCTGCTGCTATCCTTTGACAATCAGAGAGCTTTGGAGACAGGATATATTTTTATTTGCATTTAATATTTTTTAGCATTTTTAAGATATCATTGATCTATGCAAAGTTTTATAAAGGATCCACTTAGAACTATATTTTGTCCTAAATTTTTGAACGTAATTTTAAGGTATGTTAAACACAAAGCCTTTGTTCAGAGAAAATATGTAAAAAATATTACTGAAGCAGAGATCACTGTTTGTATACATACCTCTTTCTTGTGGGTTTCTGTATAAGTGAGGTTTTATAAAACTGAACTTAATTTTAATATTTGAAAATTATATACCACATTAATTTTTAGGAATATAATTTTATATATCCAAGATAATGTCATAGTCAGCCACACACTGCCAGGATGAATCTCCAAACCAGGCACAGTTTATGGGAAGAAAGGATTTATTGAAGCTACAGATCCAGGGGAAGGTCCATAATGATGAAAGAGGTGGGCCCCCTTTACGGTGAAATGGGGAGCTGGGGATTATACTTTAAAGAGTACCCAGCTAATTTCAATGTGCCTCAGAATTTAAGGAGAACCTGAATTATTGTGTATAAAAATAAAGAATTAAAATTATAGACCACCAGATGATAAAGTATAGTGGAAGACTTTCTTTATTCAATAGAAAATGAAAAGTTACAGAAATCTCCAGCCACTAGTGTGGAGAGAACACATGGGAGAGGTTTTTGCCAAATCTGTGCTGGCCAGCCAAACAAGCAGAAGAAGGAAGGATATCAGAGAGCTCCCATCATGAGGAAAAAGGCTCATGTGGGAAAGAACCCCAGCCCCTCACCACAGCCATTAGGCTGTGTTGAGGAAGCCTTACCCAAAGTCTGAAGCCTGGAGTCTCAGATGTCCTTCTGCTGGGCCATGTGGGGAGACAGAGAGATAGAATTTCCTGTTCCAGTGAGTATTTCCTGGTCGAGGTGAGCACAGAGACAGCTGGTTGGTCTAACTTTGACCAATCATTTTTAGGATTTAGGTTTGAACTCTAGTTTGAGATACCTCCCATTCAAAGGGCATTAGATGAGCAAAGCCTGCCTAAAAATACAAGTTCAAGGACACTCCTAGTTAGCTCTGGAGGCCCCAGTCACCCTAACCTGTCACAACCGGTCCAAACAGAGAGAGAAATCCATCACCAACACCACATACACAAGCAAAACAGGCCATCTTCCAATGGCTTCATTTGCTGATCAGGGACTTCACACTCTATTTCATGTACCAAATCTCAGCATCAGCTCCTGGAACCACGTGCATTTCATGGCCCACTCCACACATGCATTTCTTATGCTTCCAAAAGCAATACCAGGTATACAGAACACAGTCATGTTAATTCAGGGGCAAAATAAATCAAGACCTTGAAGGGCAGATTCCTTCCTTTCAGCTATCTCCTTCCAAAAGAGTCTATCAATTAGTCCTTCCTGGGTGGAAACACCTCAGTCATCCTTCCCATTGTCTTAATGTAGAGCAATTAGGCTATCTTCTTTAGGATTGCTGATGTGGTGACAATAGCAGCTTCAGTAACCTAAATCCAGTCTCTGTGCCAGTAAATTAAACTTATTTTGAATTTTTCTAAATTTAACTCTTAAATTCAGCCAGGCGTGGTGGTGCATGCCATTAATCCCAGCACTCCAGGCAGAGGTAGGAGGATCACCATGAGTTCAAGGCCACCCTGAGACTACATAGTGAAATCCAGGTCAGCCTGGGCTAGAGTGAGACCCTACCTTGAAAAACCAAAAAAAAAAAAAATCTTAAATTCTCAGTTCCATATCATTAGCCAAACACATCAGTCCATTACTTAAATTCAAACTTTATCACACTCTCTACACATGGGCAGTAGATGAAGCCAGCTCTTATTCCAATGACACAGTTTTAATAACTTTCTCTTCAGTCTTTCCTTCCCCATAGAAAGTTCTCAAGCCAAGCCTCCAAATGCAATTCTCCCTGCACTTAGCATTTTCAAATTCTCATTAGAATAGCCCATACAACATGGCTTACCACTCTGGAAGGTGTCTTCAGTCGTATTATAGAAATTCCCCATGATAAAGAGACAAAGCCATGACAGCAAGAGGTGAGTGGAGTTACATTTATTATTATTATTATTATTATTATTATTATGATGATGAATTTAGGAATTTACACCATGGGTCAAGCAAAGATAAAGCACTGGTCCCGAAGCCCAGTTATCAGGCGTTTTTATAGTTTAGTCCAGAGATGTGTACGTGAAAGTGTTAGGTCAAAACTCAGGTTCCAAAATGGACAAAAAGAACAGCCGCTCGGTTTTCCACTTCAAGAGAAGTGTCAACAGGAGTTATAGATAAAGCCTGCCTTTTAAAATTCCTGCTGTGTCCATCTGGCCAGAGGGACTGTCCTTCCTGATGCTCTGAGAGCCACCGTGACCACCTGGGCCCTCCTACCCCAACCTGGGAGCCTACTTGACAAGTTCCTCACCCTTATAAGCCCAGACTGGATTTTCCTCAGATGTCCTCCCCCCTTCTCTGGGGAGAAAGGTGCCTCCTTCTGAGAGGGATTAGGAGAAAAGACCCTCCCACAGGTAGATAGGAATGTGGCCTCAGACAGATGACCTCATGGTAATGCGACATTCCCAGGCCAAGGTTTGCCACTCCCCCCCCCCCAAGGAAATCCTTAAAAGTCCGTGCTCCCGGGGCTTCGGCCTTCTTCTGTCTGGACAGCGGGCTGCGAGGCGCTCGAAACCTGGCTGGTGAGTGTTACCTCTCCCCCCTCCCTGATCTCAGTATCGAGATCAGGGAGAGGGGGGGAGGGGGAAGGGAGAATTTCTTCAACATGGGTGCTACTTCTTTTCTTTACTTTTTGGTGAATTTATGAGCCTTTCTGTATGTTTTATGATTTGTTGGGTGATTTTATGCACTTCCCTGTAAAGTCACAGACCACGCGGCGGCTGGTCGACCTTTACATTCCATTTTCCTTTTCCCAATTAAT
>PVHP010048504.1:0-12500 GCA_004024765.1 Zapus hudsonius
GCCTCATGTTTTGCATTGTGAATGTTCTGTGCCATTATGGGTTTATTTTTGGTATTATGGCTCAGTTGAAAGCTGCGGGGACTTAAGAGTTGAGTTGAACATATTGTGTTTATATCTTGAATGATTATTAGTTTGTGGGGGCCAGGGGCGGACTGTCATGGTTTGATCCAGGTGTCCCCCACAAACAAATGAATGTGTTTTGATAGATTGATCCTCAGCTGATGGCAATTCGGGAATTAGAACCTCACTAGAGCTGTGTTGTTGAGGTGGGCTTATGGGGGTTATAAGCCAGCTTCCCCTTGTTAGTGTTTGGCACACCTTCCTGCCGCTGTTTGCAGTGCTGTGGCAGAGGTGATGTCCAGCCCTCTGCTCATGCCATCGTTTTCCCTGCCAGGATGGAGTCTCCCCTCGAGTCCGTAAGCCAAATAAAACCATTCCTCTACAAGCCGCTTTTGTTTGGGTTCTTCCCGCGCAGCAACTAAGAAGCTGACCCCAACACTTACTAAGCGAACACTCAAAAGAACAGAGATTTGAACGCCGCATACTCTCCCTCATATGCGGTCCATAATCAGGATAAAGGTTTTCGTTATGCAGACTTATAGAAAGAAGTGAGATGTTATGAATGAGGGGTAAGGGAAGGGGGGAGGGGAATGGCTTAAGCAGGAGGCCAATCCAAATTAGGTTCAAAAACATAAAATCCTCAGGAGCATACTGTATCCTAAAGAGTAAATAGTGGGTGTCAACTGGCAAGAGGGGTCATTAATAGCAGGGGAGAATGTTTAAGTCTGTGAATAATTGAGCAGTCTGAAAGCCCCCGGTCCCAGTCACCGGTCCTTTCCCTCACTGAGCTGTTGACCAAAGTGACCTATGAGGTTCCAAAAACAAGAGAGAATTCTGTCAAGGCTCTTGAACACCCTCCCCAGGCCTGAGACGAAATCCTGATGCTGAAGAAACCGCAGAATGCCATCGATCTTCATCGAGAATCCCAGCGGGCTCTGGAATGATAACCAACCCCCAGATGGCAGTTAGTGAAGGGCTGAAGGGCAATGCACAAGCTGCCAGGGGAAGCTGATTGGCGATAACTGGAGTAAACAGACCATTGGCATGAAACATAGTCTGTGGCCATGAATAGGCTGAAAACAGTTCCTACTGGGAGAGAACAGCAAACCAAGAAAGGAGCAATTGTGCAATGAAGGAGCCTGGGCCTGGGGGAGTCAATCAACAGCCATTAAATTTGGCCAAATATTCCACTCAGTTGAGGGGGAACCCTTGATTGGAAATGGGGATTTAGGGCAATATGCATCGGATCCCAACACTTGGGCTCCCAAGAAAACATGCACTATGCGAACGTCTGACAGGGAGGCTACTAAGAATAGAAACTAGGTAATCCAGAATGGTGTATATTTGTTAACCTATACTGTTCTAACTCTCCGATGGAGATTGTATTTGTATTTTTCAGGATATAGCGAATGAGCTGTGGCCCATATAACCCTACCACCCGACAGCAGGCCAAAAGATGAGATCATGGCAAGAGATGAGCCACCACAGTCATATTGTGGAGGATCCATATGGAACCCAGCAGACAATGACAGATGAACAAGGGACCTATAACCACAGTCATTCAATCAACACAGGATAGGCCAATGAGACAGAAACCAAGGATTTTCGACACAAGGACCCCTAAGCTCGCAACATTAAAGCAGCCTTATTACTCACCCACCACGACTCAGGGAACTGAGCGGAAGAGGGGGCGGAAAGATTTTGAGAGCCATGGTGGGGGAGATTATCCGGAGGCATGGCACCCTTCAGTAACAACACACTTGGGCCAGGAAGACTGGGCTGAGTACTAGGATATACAGGATCCCTTGCCACAAGGACTAATACAGACAGCCCACGGAGGAGGATATCCAAGTGATCAGGGATGGGGGGGGGAATTCGGGAATTCGGGATAACAACACATTGTTTGCCCACTAAATAATGTAACTCATTATGGACAATAAATATATATTAAAAATAAATAAATAAAACTTAAAAAGAAAAAAAAGTTTAAGCTTTGGAGAAATGAGTTAGGAAGGAAGCATGACAATACCATAAGTTTTAACTCATTCCTTTATTAAATTCCTTGCTCTTTCTTGGGTTGGGAATGTAGCTCAGTAGTAAAACACATGCCTATTATGTGTAAGGCCCTAGTTTCAATCTCTAGACACACACAAACGCACACGCACACACACATACACACATCCTGGCTCTAAGGATTTTTCTCACTGCCAGAGCATCTTTCTAGCACTTTCTTTTACCTCTTATTTAGTTTACCTTATGCAAAGTTTAGTGAGCTCAGCTTTCTGCCCCAATGTGCCTGTCCAAAACCAGGGCCTTGAGATAAGGGGTTAGGCCTAATCATGACAAAGAATTTCTGATGAAGTTCAGTGACCTCTGGATATAGGGCTGAGGATTTCAGTTTTTTCCATAAATCTTTAGTTTTCCTTTCTCTTCTAGGAGCTAAAAAAATGAACTCCTCTGGGAGAATGTAGCCGGCACTATATTGCACTAGAATATACCCTTACCACAACAATCTTCCATATAGTAGGAATGATAATTTGAGAACAATATTGGTGATATTTTTCTCTTGTAATGGGCACCTTCTAATGCACACACAGAGCTTCAGGATACAGATTCAGAGCCAGGCATGGTGGGGCACATCTCTAATGACAGCATGTACGAAGTAGAGGCAAGAGTTCAAGAGAGACCTCTCTCTCTCTCTCTCTCTCTCTCTCTCTCTCTCTCTCTCTCTCTCTCTCTCTCTCTCTCTCTCTCTCTCTCTCTCTCTCTCCTGTCTGTCTCTCTCTTCTCTCTCTCCTCTCTCTCCTCTCATTTTTTTTAAAGCACCCAAGAGCCACAGGCTCCTTTGAATACAAACATGGCATTACCTACTCTGAACATTAGGTGTCGCTGCAGTAGATGCCGAGTATTGGAGCCTTGGAGAGCAGTTATCTCTGCAATTATCAACATCACAATTCACCTCGAAATCCATCTTCAGTTTGGATAAGGTGCCTAGAGGCAACAGGAAAACACTCAAGGTTTTTTTGTTTGTTTGTTTTCTGCACCCAATCCAAATTCACCAAGGAGAGGGAGCTTTAAGAACCATCTGCCCTCACTGGAACAAGCAAGGCTTGACAGAATTTGTCACTAGGGACCTGTACCGAGCAACCGAGCTGCTGTGACATGAACACAGTTAATGGTAACATTTACATTCCATTGGCTTTCCCCACGGCACTGCCTGGCTCGAAGCAAATCAACACCAGGTGTCTGGTGGATAACCAACTGGAAGGGAAATTTTTCTCGTTCCCCCACACTGACTGACGCCTTTGTCTGAGTGCCTCCATAGCCTACTAGGCTTTCATCCACATTCATATCCACACATACAATCTGTCCTTTCCATCTACACCAGGTTGGAACTCTTTTGAACATTAATGACAATAATCAGAAGTCTTGTTTAACCACCTGAGCCTTTTCTTCACCAGGCTTACACTCATTTTATTCCTTTTGTTTTTTCTTACTTGGCTGCTGAGTGTCATGCTCCAGGAAGGAGAGATAAACAAATTATGCATGTGCATGTTTTCAGAGAATATTACTGGTGGGAAGGCAGGGTCAGCCCTATGCACAATGAAATGAAGTGATTCTACTTGGCGTACTTTCATGAACCCCAGTACCACACGTCTGTACGTTTTAGCCCAAGCTCTTTCAGGTAAGTCCTGACCTTATGTCTGTATCTCCCATACTTGACCATGATACAGGGCTAAAAGATAGAAGCAGCACTTAGTATACTGAGAAAATAAGTAGGATGGGGGTAATGTTTATAAAGATTAATTTGTGGGATTAATTTGTGTGCCCCTAAATAAGGGTTAGTGAAATGACAAAATGGTTCTGTAGACAGGTGCATGTGGACAAGAGAGGGTAATGATCTGGAAACACTTCCCGGGAAAACTGGGTGGCAGCTGAGAACATGGGAGCCGTGGGGTCTGGTAGGCCTTCTGAGGTACCAGGTTCATGTGCCCTTCCCCAACTCTGCCTGATACCCTCCCCTATTGCCCATGTTAGGATCTCCATTTCATCAAATATAAACTCAAGTGTCAGCCTGTTGCTTTATACTCCAGGGGACTTTGACCTTACTACAGCTCACAAAGTAAGCAGGATTGAGCCAGGTCAGCACTTGAACTGAAAGCACATAAGATGAAGGACAAAGGTGGTATCCAAGTGGCACAGCTGACTGAACAGAACACACATGGTTGGTGAATAAACAGAGGACTCAGTCTGCTCAAAGAGATTCCATTCTGACCACAATGGTCACCACCTTGAGCTGCCTTTGCTGGGCTGAACACAGTTGCTTCACTTATCCACTCATAACTTAGTCTCCATTCCATATCTTCAGCCTCAACCTCCCATCTGAGCCCTGGGATCCACATTTCTCACAGACTGCTGGATAGTACCATTTGCCCACCACATCTCCACTATCACTGACCTCAATATATCTCAGTGACCTTCCAAGATTGTCTATTTGAGAGCCATCATTGCCCCAGGCACTCTTTGCCTTCCCCTCACACAGTTACCCTGAACTTAGTTGTTTCTGCTTCTGTCACTCACTCTCCCATATAGGTTCTTTGCATTCCTACCTGTGCCCCAATCTAGGACCTTATCAGCTCATACCATGCTATTACAGTAATCCTCTAATTGTTCCCCAGGACTAATTCTGAAAGTGATCATCAGCACTGAATAGGAACATATAATGGGCACTGTGCCAAGTGCTCTATGTGTGGTGTATCAATCTTTACAACAACCTTACAAACTGGGCCCTGTTATTATTAATTCTATTTTACTGACAAGAAAGCTGAGTTACTGAAAGGCTCTGTAGCCTGCAAGTTCACCCTCCAGTAATGAAGCTGGTATATAAACCCAGGCAGCTTGTCTCTAGGGTCAGCACTCATTTCAGTCCCCACCAGCCCAGCCCGTGGGATTCTGTAGGACAAATTTTTCTGTGTTGGTCCTTCCTTTAGAAAAGAATGGCTGAGCCTTAGCCTAGCATGTTTCCCTTACCAACTTTGCTGTTCTCCCTGCACATGTGCTCAGCCCCTTAAACAATAAGCCCTCAAATGCATTCTGAGCCACAGTGCCTTTTGAAAGCATTCTGGTGCTCACAAAATGTGATTTGCATTTAAATACGCATCTCAAAAAGGAGCAAAATGAGCCCTTGGAAGCTGCAACACAACACGCTGTTAGCTCCTGATCTCCAATGGATGCTTGTCATTTAGAAATCTTTAAAGAGAGCCCTAAATCCAAATTATGATAGAAAAATCTTCCAACTTTTCAGGGTTGCAAATAAAAATTAAATACTGACTAGACAAAATAAAACATGCCTTTTATGACCTCTGCTCTATTCAGGAGTCCAGTTCCAGCAGAAAGCTTCTTAGTTCCCCTCCCCCAATCCCTGAAAACCCAGTGTATTTTATATTCCAGTCAGCAGGCCTTTGTTCCTACAGCTACCTCTGCCTTAGCATCGCCCGCCCTGTCTCCTTAGAGGCTCAACCAAGTTTGTTTCAGTAGTAGTGTCTCTTGCTTTCGTTTGATTCATATGCTGGCTTTCCCCACCCCTGAGTCTGCTAGTGATGGGTAAAGGCAGAAGATGCTGGACTCTTGAAGAAGCACAGTGGAGGTGCCCATGGGTACAGTAATTATGTTCTAAGAGCTTGGTGGGTAAATAAATAACTTTCTTGACTAATGCTGTTAACCTATCCATGTGCCCTCTGGCCCTGCCAATTTCCTTTCTATGGTATTTCTCTTCATGCCCTGCCCTCTCTCATCAGTACCATTGCTGTCCCTTCTCTCATTTCCCCAAGCAGTAGTCTCCCACTGCTCAGTATCCTTAGCTCACTCTTGCAACAGGTTTGAGCATCCCGAATCTGGAACTCTGAACTCCAGAATGTTCTAAAATCAGAAACTATGTGAGCATCAGCATGACCCCACCCATGGAAAATTCCACACCTAACATCATATAAAGGGCTAGAACGAAAAATATAGAAAATTGCCTGCCACCACGCCCAGCTTAGAAATTTCTTAATTTTGGAATATTTTCCTATATATAATGACATATCATGGCATAAATAAGGTATATATGAAACATAAGTGAATTTCACAATTAAATTTTTTGAAGCATACCAGGTGTGGTGGTACATGCCTTTAATCCCAGCAATCTGGAGGTTCGCAATGAGTTCTAGGCCAGCCTAGGACTACAGAGTGAGTTGCAGGTCAGTCTGGGCTAGAGTAAGACCCCTCCATTGGGAAAAATGAATCCCATGCCATGATATGTCATTATATATAGGAAAATATTCCAAAATTAAGAAATTTCTAAGCTGGGCGTGGTGGCAGGCAATTTTCTATATTTTTCGTTCTAGCCCTTTATATGATGTTAGGTGTGGAATTTTCCATGGGTGGGGTCATGCTGATGCTCACATAGTTTCTGATTTTAGAACATTCTGGAGTTCAGAGTTCCAGATTCGGGATGCTCAAACCTGTTGCAAGAGTGAGCTAAGGATACTGAGCAGTGGGAGACTACTGCTTGGGGAAATGAGAGAAGGGACAGCAATGGTACTGATGAGAGAGGGCAGGGCATGAAGAGAAATACCATAGAAAGGAAATTGGCAGGGCCAGAGGGCACATGGATAGGTTAACAGCATTAGTCAAGAAAGTTATTTATTTACCCACCAAGCTCTTAGAACATAATTACTGTACCCATGGGCACCTCCACTGTGCTTCTTCAAGAGTCCAGCATCTTCTGCCTTTACCCATCACTAGCAGACTCAGGGGTGGGGAAAGCCAGCATATGAATCAAACGAAAGCAAGAGACACTACTACTGAAACAAACTTGGTTGAGCCTCTAAGGAGACAGGGCGGGCGATGCTAAGGCAGAGGTAGCTGTAGGAACAAAGGCCTGCTGACTGGAATATAAAATACACTGGGTTTTCAGGGATTGGGGGAGGGGAACTAAGAAGCTTTCTGCTGGAACTGGACTCCTGAATAGAGCAGAGGTCATAAAAGGCATGTTTTATTTTGTCTAGTCAGTATTTAATTTTTATTTGCAACCCTGAAAAGTTGGAAGATTTTTCTATCATAATTTGGATTTAGGGCTCTCTTTAAAGATTTCTAAATGACAAGCATCCATTGGAGATCAGGAGCTAACAGCGTGTTGTGTTGCAGCTTCCAAGGGCTCATTTTGCTCCTTTTTGAGATGCGTATTTAAATGCAAATCACATTTTGTGAGCACCAGAATGCTTTCAAAAGGCACTGTGGCTCAGAATGCATTTGAGGGCTTATTGTTTAAGGGGCTGAGCACATGTGCAGGGAGAACAGCAAAGTTGGTAAGGGAAACATGCTAGGCTAAGGCTCAGCCATTCTTTTCTAAAGGAAGGACCAACACAGAAAAATTTGTCCTACAGAATCCCACGGGCTGGGCTGGTGGGGACTGAAATGAGTGCTGACCCTAGAGACAAGCTGCCTGGGTTTATATACCAGCTTCATTACTGGAGGGTGAACTTGCAGGCTACAGAGCCTTTCAGTAACTCAGCTTTCTTGTCAGTAAAATAGAATTAATAATAACAGGGCCCAGTTTGTAAGGTTGTTGTAAAGATTGATACACCACACATAGAGCACTTGGCACAGTGCCCATTATATGTTCCTATTCAGTGCTGATGATCACTTTCAGAATTAGTCCTGGGGAACAATTAGAGGATTACTGTAATAGCATGGTATGAGCTGATAAGGTCCTAGATTGGGGCACAGGTAGGAATGCAAAGAACCTATATGGGAGAGTGAGTGACAGAAGCAGAAACAACTAAGTTCAGGGTAACTGTGTGAGGGGAAGGCAAAGAGTGCCTGGGGCAATGATGGCTCTCAAATAGACAATCTTGGAAGGTCACTGAGATATATTGAGGTCAGTGATAGTGGAGATGTGGTGGGCAAATGGTACTATCCAGCAGTCTGTGAGAAATGTGGATCCCAGGGCTCAGATGGGAGGTTGAGGCTGAAGATATGGAATGGAGACTAAGTTATGAGTGGATAAGTGAAGCAACTGTGTTCAGCCCAGCAAAGGCAGCTCAAGGTGGTGACCATTGTGGTCAGAATGGAATCTCTTTGAGCAGACTGAGTCCTCTGTTTATTCACCAACCATGTGTGTTCTGTTCAGTCAGCTGTGCCACTTGGATACCACCTTTGTCCTTCATCTTATGTGCTTTCAGTTCAAGTGCTGACCTGGCTCAATCCTGCTTACTTTGTGAGCTGTAGTAAGGTCAAAGTCCCCTGGAGTATAAAGCAACAGGCTGACACTTGAGTTTATATTTGATGAAATGGAGATCCTAACATGGGCAATAGGGGAGGGTATCAGGCAGAGTTGGGGAAGGGCACATGAACCTGGTACCTCAGAAGGCCTACCAGACCCCACGGCTCCCATGTTCTCAGCTGCCACCCAGTTTTCCCGGGAAGTGTTTCCAGATCATTACCCTCTCTTGTCCACATGCACCTGTCTACAGAACCATTTTGTCATTTCACTAACCCTTATTTAGGGGCACACAAATTAATCCCACAAATTAATCTTTATAAACATTACCCCCATCCTACTTATTTTCTCAGTATACTAAGTGCTGCTTCTATCTTTTAGCCCTGTATCATGGTCAAGTATGGGAGATACAGACATAAGGTCAGGACTTACCTGAAAGAGCTTGGGCTAAAACGTACAGACGTGTGGTACTGGGGTTCATGAAAGTACGCCAAGTAGAATCACTTCATTTCATTGTGCATAGGGCTGACCCTGCCTTCCCACCAGTAATATTCTCTGAAAACATGCACATGCATAATTTGTTTATCTCTCCTTCCTGGAGCATGACACTCAGCAGCCAAGTAAGAAAAAACAAAAGGAATAAAATGAGTGTAAGCCTGGTGAAGAAAAGGCTCAGGTGGTTAAACAAGACTTCTGATTATTGTCATTAATGTTCAAAAGAGTTCCAACCTGGTGTAGATGGAAAGGACAGATTGTATGTGTGGATATGAATGTGGATGAAAGCCTAGTAGGCTATGGAGGCACTCAGACAAAGGCGTCAGTCAGTGTGGGGGAACGAGAAAAATTTCCCTTCCAGTTGGTTATCCACCAGACACCTGGTGTTGATTTGCTTCGAGCCAGGCAGTGCCGTGGGGAAAGCCAATGGAATGTAAATGTTACCATTAACTGTGTTCATGTCACAGCAGCTCGGTTGCTCGGTACAGGTCCCTAGTGACAAATTCTGTCAAGCCTTGCTTGTTCCAGTGAGGGCAGATGGTTCTTAAAGCTCCCTCTCCTTGGTGAATTTGGATTGGGTGCAGAAAACAAACAAACAAAAAAACCTTGAGTGTTTTCCTGTTGCCTCTAGGCACCTTATCCAAACTGAAGATGGATTTCGAGGTGAATTGTGATGTTGATAATTGCAGAGATAACTGCTCTCCAAGGCTCCAATACTCGGCATCTACTGCAGCGACACCTAATGTTCAGAGTAGGTAATGCCATGTTTGTATTCAAAGGAGCCTGTGGCTCTTGGGTGCTTTAAAAAAAATGAGAGGAGAGAGAGGAGAGAGAGAAGAGAGAGACAGACAGGAGAGAGAGAGAGAGAGAGAGAGAGAGAGAGAGAGAGAGAGAGAGAGAGAGAGAGAGAGAGAGAGAGAGAGAGAGAGAGAGAGGTCTCTCTTGAACTCTTGCCTCTACTTCGTACATGCTGTCATTAGAGATGTGCCCCACCATGCCTGGCTCTGAATCTGTATCCTGAAGCTCTGTGTGTGCATTAGAAGGTGCCCATTACAAGAGAAAAATATCACCAATATTGTTCTCAAATTATCATTCCTACTATATGGAAGATTGTTGTGGTAAGGGTATATTCTAGTGCAATATAGTGCCGGCTACATTCTCCCAGAGGAGTTCATTTTTTTAGCTCCTAGAAGAGAAAGGAAAACTAAAGATTTATGGAAAAAACTGAAATCCTCAGCCCTATATCCAGAGGTCACTGAACTTCATCAGAAATTCTTTGTCATGATTAGGCCTAACCCCTTATCTCAAGGCCCTGGTTTTGGACAGGCACATTGGGGCAGAAAGCTGAGCTCACTAAACTTTGCATAAGGTAAACTAAATAAGAGGTAAAAGAAAGTGCTAGAAAGATGCTCTGGCAGTGAGAAAAATCCTTAGAGCCAGGATGTGTGTATGTGTGTGTGCGTGTGCGTTTGTGTGTGTCTAGAGATTGAAACTAGGGCCTTACACATAATAGGCATGTGTTTTACTACTGAGCTACATTCCCAACCCAAGAAAGAGCAAGGAATTTAATAAAGGAATGAGTTAAAACTTATGGTATTGTCATGCTTCCTTCCTAACTCATTTCTCCAAAGCTTAAACTTTTTTTTCTTTTTAAGTTTTATTTATTTATTTTTAATATATATTTATTGTCCATAATGAGTTACATTATTTAGTGGGCAAACAATGTGTTGTTATCCCGAATTCCCGAATTCCCCCCCCCATCCCTGATCACTTGGATATCCTCCTCCGTGGGCTGTCTGTATTAGTCCTTGTGGCAAGGGATCCTGTATATCCTAGTACTCAGCCCAGTCTTCCTGGCCCAAGTGTGTTGTTACTGAAGGGTGCCATGCCTCCGGATAATCTCCCCCACCATGGCTCTCAAAATCTTTCCGCCCCCTCTTCCGCTCAGTTCCCTGAGTCGTGGTGGGTGAGTAATAAGGCTGCTTTAATGTTGCGAGCTTAGGGGTCCTTGTGTCGAAAATCCTTGGTTTCTGTCTCATTGGCCTATCCTGTGTTGATTGAATGACTGTGGTTATAGGTCCCTTGTTCATCTGTCATTGTCTGCTGGGTTCCATATGGATCCTCCACAATATGACTGTGGTGGCTCATCTCTTGCCATGATCTCATCTTTTGGCCTGCTGTCGGGTGGTAGGGTTATATGGGCCACAGCTCATTCGCTATATCCTGAAAAATACAAATACAATCTCCATCGGAGAGTTAGAACAGTATAGGTTAACAAATATACACCATTCTGGATTACCTAGTTTCTATTCTTAGTAGCCTCCCTGTCAGACGTTCGCATAGTGCATGTTTTCTTGGGAGCCCAAGTGTTGGGATCCGATGCATATTGCCCTAAATCCCCATTTCCAATCAAGGGTTCCCCCTCAACTGAGTGGAATATTTGGCCAAATTTAATGGCTGTTGATTGACTCCCCCAGGCCCAGGCTCCTTCATTGCACAATTGCTCCTTTCTTGGTTTGCTGTTCTCTCCCAGTAGGAACTGTTTTCAGCCTATTCATGGCCACAGACTATGTTTCATGCCAATGGTCTGTTTACTCCAGTTATCGCCAATCAGCTTCCCCTGGCAGCTTGTGCATTGCCCTTCAGCCCTTCACTAACTGCCATCTGGGGGTTGGTTATCATTCCAGAGCCCGCTGGGATTCTCGATGAAGATCGATGGCATTCTGCGGTTTCTTCAGCATCAGGATTTCGTCTCAGGCCTGGGGAGGGTGTTCAAGAGCCTTGACAGAATTCTCTCTTGTTTTTGGAACCTCATAGGTCACTTTGGTCAACAGCTCAGTGAGGGAAAGGACCGGTGACTGGGACCGGGGGCTTTCAGACTGCTCAATTATTCACAGACTTAAACATTCTCCCCTGCTATTAATGACCCCTCTTGCCAGTTGACACCCACTATTTACTCTTTAGGATACAGTATGCTCCTGAGGATTTTATGTTTTTGAACCTAATTTGGATTGGCCTCCTGCTTAAGCCATTCCCCTCCCCCCTTCCCTTACCCCTCATTCATAACATCTCACTTCTTTCTATAAGTCTGCATAACGAAAACCTTTATCCTGATTATGGACCGCATATGAGGGAGAGTATGCGGCGTTCAAATCTCTGTTCTTTTGAGTGTTCGCTTAGTAAGTGTTGGGGTCAGCTTCTTAGTTGCTGCGCGGGAAGAACCCAAACAAAAGCGGCTTGTAGAGGAATGGTTTTATTTGGCTTACGGACTCGAGGGGAGACTCCATCCTGGCAGGGAAAACGATGGCATGAGCAGAGGGCTGGACATCACCTCTGCCACAGCACTGCAAACAGCGGCAGGAAGGTGTGCCAAACACTAACAAGGGGAAGCTGGCTTATAACCCCCATAAGCCCACCTCAACAACACAGCTCTAGTGAGGTTCTAATTCCCGAATTGCCATCAGCTGAGGATCAATCTATCAAAACACATTCATTTGTTTGTGGGGGACACCTGGATCAAACCATGACAGTCCGCCCCTGGCCCCCACAAACTAATAATCATTCAAGATATAAACACAATATGTTCAACTCAACTCTTAAGTCCCCGCAGCTTTCAACTGAGCCATAATACCAAAAATAAACCCATAATGGCACAGAACATTCACAATGCAAAACATGAGGC
>PVHP010048505.1:0-12553 GCA_004024765.1 Zapus hudsonius
GTGGACTGAACAGCTACTGGTTTCTTCAGCTGTGGGCCTGCGTTCTGCTATTGCTGGACTATCAGCCGCCACTCCCCAGGGATTCATCAGGCCTTCTGGGCTGGATTGGCTGCCGAGACATCCATCTACGTGGACTGAACAGCTACTGGTTCCTTACCTGGGGGCCTACAGACTGCTACTATTGGACTGTCGTAAGCTATCCCAATAAATTCCCTTTATTATAATCCATTCTATCAACTCTGTTTCCTCTAGAGAACCCTAATACAGGAGGTGACGACATACAGTGACAAAGATACAGGAGAGGAACAGGCAGAGAAGATGGACAGCAGCTGGAATGGAGGCAGGCAGGGTCAGAGTTAACACTGGCAGATCTGAGGACACTGGAGGCCTGAACTTCATGTGCAGTGGGAGGGTGGGCAGGCGGGCAGGCATCAGGTTGCAAGGCCTCCATGCAAAGTGAGTAGACCTCTCAAATGGCTGGGACAGATCACACCTGTCACCCCTTCCATTCACAAGAGTGTACCTGGTTTTAAAAAAACAACCCAGACGTGTTGCTGCTCCCCCCCCCCCCATTTGGATGCTAGAGTCTGTGGTTAGCCTAAAGATGAGACCTGTGAAAGTTCTGATCTGGGTCTGAAGGCATCAGGAGCTACTGAAAAGCTCTGTGTTGCTTTTCAGAAAGAGCAGGAGTGGGGACTGTGTGTGTGTGTGTGTGTGAGAGAGAGGGGGGGGGATACAAGAAAGGGAGACCAGCTGTTTGGCTACCGCAGTGAGGCAGCTAAGGCATTGGTCCTGGCCAGGGGAAGGAGAGCCTCTGGGGGCATGATGTCTGATATGGATGGCAAGAGACTGGAAGAATTATCTGACATTCCAATTTCTGGACAGGTATGTGAAGGTACACAGAGCCTGAGCAGAGGCGCAGGGAGACAGAAGGATGTGCCTCTGGCCTGACGGTTGTCAAGCCACTGGATGAGAGGTAGGAATGCTGTTCTTTGATGGCACTGCCTCCAGCGATTGCGAAAGCAGTGATTTTCATCAGTTTAGTAGAAGAATAATACACAATGGTCAATATGGATTATTGTAAGAAAATGGCTCGAAATCAAGAAATCTATTCATACGCTAAAGATTAACAAAACTAGATTTTCTGAAGTTGTGGAAAATTGCTAATTAAAATCAATACCTCCTGATTCCTTAAAAATCCAACTTATTTTTTAAAGTATATAGGGCTAAGGGTGTGAATCAGAGGTAGAGTATGTGCTTAGTATGTTCAAGGTTCTGGTTTGATCTGTAGTGTACAAAAGAAAAAAAGTTTATATAGGACTAGGAAGTAGAGCTAAAGGTAGACACATACCCACCACTCAGGTTGAGGCAGGAGGATTGCAGAATGGTCACCACAAAGACAAAGCCCACACCCTATTGAAGAAGGAATTTCCATTTAGGCGATGATCAAATGAAGCCTATTGCTATTATGAGATTGTTCTAGAAGAAGCTGGAACAACCTGGGAAATCATTCAAGGAGGTGTTTGAATGAAAAAGTGAGCTCATTACAAGGGTAGTTTTTAAAAATCAACATGCAAAAAGCCAGTGAGTTTCTAAGTCAGTTGTATTTAGAAGATGAAGGAGGATTCCATTCCCAATGTCAACCAGAAACTCCAAACACTAGGATTCGGCCTCAAAATAAATAGGACTTATTGAGGAAAGCTGTTAAAATTATGTTGAGACATTAAGCACGTAAAAGACACGTATGGATGGTTTTTGGTTGGGAAAGCCAACACAGAAAGTGTCTTTGTTACTTTACCCACTACTGTGACCTGACAAGAAGCGGCTGAAGGAAGAGAAGGGTTAATTCTGGCTTGTAGGTTCCGGGCAAAGTCCATCACGACAGGGAAAGCATGGTGGCAGGGGCAGGAGGTAGATGTCACACTGCATCCACAGTAAGGAAGCAGAGGGTAATCAGGAGGTGGGGCTGGACTCTCCCCACTGACGCACTTCCTCCAACAAAGCCCCGCCAGCTGGAGACCAAGGGTTCAAGCCCATGAGCACATGGGGGCATTTCACATTGAAACCCCCAAAGAAAGAGGCCAATTTACCTTAAAATAATCCACAGTGTCACAAAATTCTATCTGATTTACAGCTGAATGGTGAAGTGGTACTCAAATGGACACTGGGTGTAGCTTGCAGTGTAACTCCAGCACTTGGGAGAAGGCAAGAGGATCAGGAATTCAAAAATAGGCCCTGCTATCGTGAGTTGGAGGCCAGCCTGGGCTATGAGATCCTGTCTCAGCTTCCCTTGCTCCCTAACCCTGACAGAAGCCCTAGACTGCTCAATGGTAGAGCTCTTGCTTGGCATGAATGAAGCCCTGAGTAGGACTCTTGATTACAAAGACTGAAGAAATGCTTGAAAGAGAAGATTCCAGAGCACATTCCGCCTGCTGGGCATTAGAATGCAAACATCAGTTCCCGAGGCTCTGGTTCTAAAGCAGGATGGCACAGCCAGAGCTTGAAAGTACAAAATGACCCATAAACCCTCCCTGACAGATTTGACGGAGGGAAATGGGCTGCTTAAGAGGCGCTGAAACAAACTGCCCTTCCAGTTGGAGCACCGGGCCAGTCCTGAAGCCAGCGAAAGAGAGGCTTCATTAGGTTCTAAAGAACAAATTCCTTAGTTTTGAAAGGCTTTTGGAGAGGGGGATGTTTGGTGTCATATGACCTAGCCTACATTCTGGGAGTCATGGGGGCACTGAATAGGGGTGGGGGACATCGGGGAGGCACAGGTAGGACACAAGGCTACAACTCAAGTGGCCTTGGGTTCCTGGCAACAGGGAGCTGGCCCTGTTTTCCTGCTTAGCCTTGAGCCACAGGCAGCATAGAGAGGGTTGGGGGTTGGGGAGAGAGAGAGAGAGAGAGAGAGAGAGAGAGAGAGAGAGAGAGAGAGAGAGAGAGAGAGAGAGAGAGAGAGAGGAGAGACTCCTGCAGGTGGGCATGGCTAGCCTCTGTATTCTACACAGTAAGTCACGTGTTACCCTTTATCTACATGTGCACCCTTGTTTATTCTATTCCCACATACTGATGGGGCCTGAGTGTCAGAGCTGGAAAGAACTTGTCCCAAGGTCATTATAGCTTATGATGATAAGAGCTGAGATCCGATAGTGACCAGTTTCCTGCAGCCCACTGAAGCAGTATGCTGTAAGATTCAGAACATATTACAACTTCAAGTCAAACTTAATCAACTATGAAGAGGATAAAGAGCCTCCCCCGGAACTGTCCCATGGCAACTTCCCTGTCTATTCCATGCTAATTAGAATTAGCTTGTCATATTTTCATCTTTGAGAAGGGGAAAGAGGGAAAGGAGGAGGAAGGGGGTAGAGAGAACGAGAGTATGGGCATGCCAGGGCCTTCTGTTGCTGCAAACAAACTCCAGATGAATGCACCACTTTGGGGGTACTGGGGAATCAAACCCATCAGGCTTTGCAAGCAAGCGCCTTTAACCACTGAGCCCTTTCTTTAGCCCCATATTTTCATCTTTTGAAGTCACTAGCCCTTAAAGAATTTGATGCAGGGTTAGAGAAATGGCTCAGGGGTTAAAGGCACTTGCTTGCAAAGCCTGACAGCCTGGGTTTGATTCCCCAGCACACACGTAGAGCCGGATTCAGAGTGGCACACACTTTTGGAGTTTGTTTGCAGTAGCAAGAGGCCCTGGTGCCCCCACTCTCTGTCTGTCTGTCTCTGAAATAAATAACTACTTAAAAAATTGATGCATGCTATACATGGTTTTGGAAGAACTTTTAGGGCTTTTAAACCGCCATCCTGAGCCCAGCTTGCATCGAGTAGGCGAAGGGTACCCGATCTGACCCATAATCAGCTCCATGAAGAGCCTTTTCTGCTTTTTATTTCTCTCTGTGTGTATATATAGGCCAGAGGTTGATGTTGGGTGTCTTCAATTGCTCTCCACTACTTCTTGAGGCAGGGTCTCTCACTTGAACCCAGAGCTTGCCAATTCAGCTAGTCTAACTAGCTAGCTTGCCCCAAGAATCCCCCATCTCCACCTCCCAAGTTCTGGAATTCCAGATGGCCATCCTACCCAACCATTTACATGGTGCTGGGATCTGACTTCTGGTCCTTCTGCTCACAGAGCAAGCACTTGATCCATTGAGCCATAGCCCACTCACATGACTTTAAAAAATAACCTTCTCGAAATAATCCCAGGCCATCCGAGAGTGTCTAATGATGGGATTTCAGACGCTACATAGAGGCTGTAAAAGATTTCCAGGGGACTGGCATTCCTAGCCAAGCTTTAAAGATAGGTCTTTTCATTAAAAGGGCAAATATCCCACACAATGCTGCACTGCAGAGGAGAACGCAGCAACAATAAGGACTGCTTAACAAACTGAGACCAAATTCCCCAGCTATCAGACCTGCTGCACACACTATATACTAAGAGGCTACTGTACAGCGCCGAGGCCATCCTGCATTAGATATGGGTGTTCTGAATGCCTAATATGCAGCAGTTCACAGCTGCCCTGGGAGAACGGAACAGGTGAGTTAAAATACAGTTTATACAAATCAGCTAGGAATGGTGGCTGGCATACACATTGTGATGGTTAAGTTTTGTTGTCAACTTGACCATTAGTAATCTTGGGTGAATCTCTGAGGATGTTCATAGGAAGGACGCCTTCTCAGAAAGGGGCTAGAAGTGAACGTCCCTTCCTGGGAGGGCAGTGGAGGAAGGAAAATTCCAGAGTCTCAGGAAGTCAACAAGTCTGGGAAAGGATTGTAAGACCTCGATTAAGGGAAGAAAATATCAGCCTGCTTGCTGAGTGTTGTTAGTGATGGTTTTTCTCTCTCTGCTTAGACCTGTGAAAGGGGACCAGCCTCTTTCACCTTTATGGAACTTCCCATAGATCTGTAGCTTCAGTAAGTCCTTTCCTCCCTTAACTGTGCCTGGTTTGGAGATTCATCTCAGCAGTGCGTGAGCTGACTCTGACATACCTGTATTCCCAGCACTTGGTAGGTGGAGGCAGGAGGATCAGGAGTGTAGGGTCATCCTTAGCTCCAAAGGCAGCTGAAGGCTAGCCTAAGCTACATGAGACCCTGTCTCATAAAAAAAAAAAAAACTAACTAAAAATAAATGAAAAAAATCTTTACATTAGCCTTCTCATTTGGTTAAGAGTCACATTCACTGTCAATTTGGTGCAGAAATGTTTATGCTACTGTTATTTTGTTACATTATTCAAAAGTGCTTACACAGTTATATAATTAACATAATTCTAGAGAAAGCTGTGGTTCCTGCTCTGTGAAATCAAGCTGACTTACAAGAAACAAGCATGTTATTAGGTAAGCTACACATTACCAAATGGCCCCAGAGCGAGCATTGGTGATCATACCCTCTCCCACCCCCTATTTCCTTTGACAGTTGGTGATTTCTAACCATCCCAAGACCAAGGAGATTCACAGGGTACTCACAATTGTTGTGGCTCCCCTAAACTGCACTGGGTACCTTTGGGAAGACAGATGCTTCAGCTTGGCTGAAATGTTCAGTTTTGAAATATATTCAGGAGTCCTTCAAAACAACAAGAGAAACTAGAATTGATAAACATATTCAGGAACTGATATACAATTTAAGAATCTAATAAACAAATTACTAAACTATTAATAAACCTGCTCAAGAAAAAATGCAGCAGTCTTTGAAAAAGGAAATAAGATCAGCTAAAAATATTTGATTACAAAAAGCAAACATGGGTCTATTCAATTTAAAAAAACTAAAATCTGGGCTGGGGAAATGGTTCAGCAGTTAAGAAGGTTGCCAGCAAAGCCTAACAACCTGGGTTCGATTCCCAGTACCTGTTGTCAAGCCAGATGCACAAAGTGGTGCAGGCATCTGGAGTTCATTTGAAGCAACTTGAGGCCCGGAGTGCCCATTCTCCCTATCTGTCTCTCTGCTTGCAAATAAATAAAGTTTAAAAACACACACAACTAAAAACCTATTCCTGGGTCCAAGTCTCCAGGATTTCAAGACACATGTGAACTATTTTTTTTTAAATTTTTTTATTGTCCATAATGAGTTACAACATTTAGTGGGCAAACAATGAGTTGTTATCCCCAATTCCCCACTGCCCTCCCCTGTGAACTATTTTTAAAACCAATTATTTAGTGAACACAATACACTAACAAAAAGGAAATTAAGATCAGATATACTTTCTATTAATGCTTTCATTTTCTGCACTTTTCCTTTTCGGTCTTTTACATATCCATTCTTGTCTGAGTAACTAGGTTGTTTAGTGATCTGTGTTTTGACTCGTCAGTTTTCCCCAATGACTCACAGAGTCCAGAATCCCAAGTTCTGATGATTACATAAGGCTTCCGTGTTAATGTGCCCTGATTTTCTTAGCTGATCTTCTGTCACACATTTAGGCTGTTTCTCAGTTATTCTATTTTGGCTTACTGCCTGTGGCCTATGGCTCCCCCCACCCCGTTTGCTTCTTCCATTGCAGGTAAGCTGCCAGAAGTGAGGTTTCTGGGTCACAGCTTTCAACTAACAATGCGTCACCAGATCACTGCACTTCCAGACATGGCGCATCTGTGATCCCAGCACTCAGGAGGCAGAGAGAGAAGACTGCCACCAAGTTGAGGCCAGCCTGGTTCACATTTGAGTTGATCTAACATACTGACCAATGCCTCAAAACAAACAACCCCCACCCCCCCAAGCCAACCAAGCAAACAAGATGGTACCCATTTACAATGTCCTTGGCGAGGTGTCAGCTGGTATTATAACAGGGCTTACTGCTCTGGGTACAACGTGATCATATTGGCATTGTGGAGCAGTCTTCCTGAGCTGGGTAGCCACGGTAACTGACAGAGCAGAACACCACTGAGACAGGCCTATGGTAATGGAGTTACCGATACTCCCTGGTAGAAGGAGGGGAGTCACAGGACTCCACCTGAATTCCAGCCATTACTCTCTCCTGCCCTCCCCCAGCTGCAAGTCATTGTGGGAGAGGTTGGAGTCTACAGAAAGCAGAAGGTTAACTGAAACCGGGGACTCCATGCAGTTCATGAAGCTACCTACCGTCCCTGGGGCGTAGGACTTAAGAGGTGATGCAGCTATTTTGGGAGTCACCCCTCGATGGAATAATTATTTTGGTCTGTCAATGGTGCCAAATCTGGGGTGAATAGGCATTTTCTCATGTTCCCCCAGGAAGTTAACCCAATAATAGGAAGGAAACAGAATAAAGCATACATACCAACAGTTTTACACTAATAATTTTTGCAATAAAGCCTGGAAGTAGGTGGCCTTTGCTCCTTTTTACAATGGACACAAGGAACGTGAGGAAACAGAAAAAACTGTCCAAAATAAAATGAAAGCTGGGGCTGGAGAGATGGCTCAGCGGTTAAGGCACTTGCCTCCAGTGCCTAAGGCCCTGGGTTCAATTCCCCAGGACCCACGTAAGCCAGACCCACAAGGTGGTGGCCTTGGTTCTCTCTCTCTCTCTCTGTCTGCTTGAAAGTGAATAAATAAAAAAATTAAAAAAAAAATGAAAGCTGCCTGCAGAGTCAAGGCTGGATACCCAGAGATGACCAAATCTGAGGTCACTTCCAGGAAGGGATGATGCTAATGTTGTCAGCTTAGTTGATGCAAAAATAACCACCGAAGCTCGCTTCAATTTGCATTTTAATCTACGTGACTCAGTTCACTGTCACAATTTTGACACTTCCCTCCATCGTGTTAGGAAAGCTTGTGTCAGATACAAATACACAGATGACACCTTAGCTTTCAGCTTCCTTTCCCTTTCCGGAGCCTCTCTGTGTGGGGGTCAAGCAGTTCCTTTTCCTTGGTGATTTTTTTTTTTCCTGCCTACTCAAATCCGAGTTAATTTTTCCAGATGTCTGACATCTTAATTCACTCTTCCTGCTCCTATTTTTCAAAATAATTCACCTTTTTTTTTTTTTGGTTTTTCGAGGTAGGGTCTCACTCTAGCCCAGGCTGACCTGGAATTCACTATGGAGTCTCAGGGTGGCCTTGAACTCATGGTGATCCTCCTGCCTCTGCCTCCTGATGATCACTCATGGTGATCCTCTGCCTCTGCTGGGGTTAAAGGCGTGCGTCACCAGGCCTGGCTGGATTCACACATCTCTACCCCCTTCTGCCCGCAGCGTCTCTCCTCCAGGGACGCGGATCGGCTCCAATGTCCGGCACAGGCGCATCTGCTCCCGAGCCAGGGAGGTGCGCAGGGCCCGCAGCTCGGGAGGGAGGCTCGGTGGGCGCCCCGCGAGGATGCAGACCCGCCCGGGCTCCGCGCCGGAGCTGGAGGCCCGCGGTCCCCGGGAATGTGGGGTCCCCCGGGCCCCTGCGCCCCTCGGGCCGGGATCCGCCCCCTGCGGGACGACCTCTCGAGCTAAGCCCAGTGGCGTCATCCGAAGAGAAGAGCCCGGCTGGGCCCGCCGCCCCCGCGGCCAGGCCCGGGTCCCCGCGGCGGGGGTCCCCGGCCCCCGACCCCGACCCCGGCCGCGCGCGCGCACCTACCTGCCTCGGAGCGCGGGGGCTCGGGCTCGGCTCTGCCCTCGGCGGCGACGGAGGACGTGGGGCTCGGCTCTGCCCTCGGCGGCGGCGGAGCGGCGGAGGACGCGAGGCTCGGCTCTGCCCTGGGCGGCGGCGGGGAGGCGGCGCCGCTCGCAGCCCCGCGCACCAATCAGCGCGCCGCTCGCAGCCCCGCGCACCAATCAGCGCGCCGCTCGCAGCCCCGCGCACCAATCAGCGCGCCGTTCGCAGCCCCGCGCACCAATCACCGCGCCGCCCGCCGCGCCCGCGCGCTCGGCCTTACAAGGCGCGGGCCGGGATGCGTCATCGCGGGTCTCCAGACGGAGGTTCACGCTGGAACGTCCTCCTTCCCGAGCCGCTCCCAGGGCTCCGGTGCCCCGGGGAAGCGCTCGGCAGCGACAGGTGACTTCCACGCCGCCACCATGCCCAGCTCATTTATTCAGTTTCTGCAACCAGAGGCAACTTGTAGCAAATAGAATGTTCTAGTTCAACACTCTTGCTGAGTCAGGCCTGGAGGTGAAGGCCTGGGCAACTTAGTGCGATTCTCTTCCTAAGGGAAAAAAAAAAAAAATTCCTGGTGAGAAATTAGACAGGGAGTCAGGAATGAAGTGATCAAAAGACAGGAGTTAAATTTTAGGGAAACGATATAAATTGCTTCGTGCAATGGGACGCTTTAGGGCATGAAAGGAGAATAAATTAGGATTGTCTGGGGAAAATGGAATATCCTGAACCCTTGCTGTGTGGGTAAAAGCCTCCCTCCCTTCCTTCTTTTCTTCCTTTTGTTAAATTGGAGCAGTTATTTCGTTTCACTGGTGTTCAGCATGATTTTTAAATTTATTTTTTAATTTATTTGAGAGAGAGAAAGAGAAAGAGGCAGACACAGAGAGTATGGGTTGCCAGGGCCTCCAGCTACTGCAAATGAACTAGCTTTATGTGGCTACTGGGGAATTAAACCTGGGCCATCAGGCATTGCAAACAGGAACCTTTAACTGTTGAACCGTCTCTCCAGCCCCTCTTTCTTTTTCTTTAATATTTATTTATTTATTTGAGACATGCACACACAGAGTGAGTATGGGTGCTCCAGGGCCTCCTGCCACTGTAAACAAACTCCAGACAAATGTGCCACTTTGTGCATCTGGCTTTATGTGGGTACTGGGGAATTGAAACCGGGCAGTCAGGCTTTATATTGCTGAACCATTTCTCCAGCTCCCACAGATTTTCAAAGCATATAAGAAAAGAGGGTTGAGAATGTAGGTGCATCCAATGGCAACGGGATTTGGATGAAATAGTTTTCTATTAGGACCCATCGAACAAGTGGGAGGGACAATGGCAAAGAAGGGGAAGAGCCAGAATTATAGCTTTGGTAAGACACCGTGTGTGTGTGTGTGTGTGTGTGTGTGTGTGTGTGTGTGTGTGTGTGTGTGTGTCTGTCTGATGTTTATGTGCATATAGGTGGCATCTGACAGGACTTCCGAGAGAAGGAACGAGAGGGCTGGAAGTGTGGCCTTGAGGCCTAGATGATTCAATCACAGGGCTGGCTTGTGGCCAGTCAGAAGTGAGTGTCGGCCAGGCAGCAGCACTGGCGGCTGTTGGACATCCAATTAGTCTTTTAAACAATTAAATGGACAGCGCTTTGAGAGCCCTACCTTCTTATCCCAGAAACAGCTCGTGAGGAGAGCTGCCTGTCTGTGTTGGGAGGTCCTCTCTGAGTCTCCCAGAGGCCTTGAAGCTGCTGGCAGGACATTGGACAGGACTAGGAGGGAATAGCCCAATCAGACTAGGCAAGGGGCTGCTTCCCCCTGACAAGAGTCTCTAAAGCTTGGTTAGTAGACATCAAAACCCCAAAAAAAGAATCAGATTATCTCCTGGATGACTTAGGTGGCTTAGAATGCAAGGGATTTTTTTTTGGAATCAGGGAACGAAAAGGGGTTGACAGCTTTGTATCCTATTTGTTTATTATTGCTATGTAGAGCTGGGTGTGGTGGTGCACGCCTGGGAAGCAGGAGGGTCAGGAATTCAGGGCAAGCTGTCTTTAAGAGACAAAAAGACAGACAGACAACAGACAGACAGATAGACAATAAACCGACAGACAGACAGATAGGGAGGTGGGGGAAGGGAGGAGGGAAAAAGGAAGGAAGGAAAGAAGGAAAAGAAAAAGGAAAGATCTGTTCTGTAGCAATGTTAGTGAGATTTGTCTTTGACATCTCCTGGCTTCTGGGTTCTTGTTATTTCTGCTGATGCAACACATGAAGAACATTATAGAAGACAGTGGATTTTATTCCAGGGGAAAGTGGGGAAGTCTCTAGCGTGAGAGTGGGCAAGAAAGAACCAGAGAGACCATTGCTGAACACTCGCATGTGGTGAGGGTAGACGATGTCCAGAGAGACCACTGTGGAGGGCAACATTCCCAAGGGAGTGGGAGGACCATTGTGCCCACCTACATTTTTAGACAGGTTTTGTACTACTTCTCAAAGTCTTTGGGACAGACAGCTTCCAGGGGGACATTTTCCTATCCAGTGAGTGTCAGGCCCATTTAGATTACTATTTTTTAAAAAAATATTTTGTTTATTCATTTTTAAGCAGAGAAATACAGAGAGGGGAAGAGCACCAGGGCCACTACCTTGTGGGTCTGGCTTATGTGGGTCCTGGGGAATTGAACTCGGGTCCTTAGGCACTGGAGGCAAGTGCCTTAACTGCTGAGCCATCTCTCCAGCCCTAGATTACTCTTTTTTAAAAAAATATTTATTTAAGAGAGAGAGAGAGAGAAAGAGAGAGAGAGGGAGAACACCAAGGGCCTCTTGCCATTGCAAATAAACTCCAGACACATGTACCGCTTTGTGCATTTGGCTTTGTGTGGATAACTAGGGAACTGAACCTATGTCTTCAGGCTTTGTAAGCAAACACCTTTAACTGCTGAGCCATGTCTCCCACACCCTAGATTAACTCTTAATGATGTGTCTTTGTTTTTACTAGAAAGTCTCCAACTGGATAGTGCTCTTAGGATCTTATGAGCCAGAAATATGACTGAGATCCCATTCATTTCACTAGCATCAAATCCTACTGTGTTTTAACCCTGGTTTTACAGGTTGCTGATCATGGGGGGGGGGTCTATCCCCAGTCACGTGCAAGTCTTCGAGTATCTGACTAGCTATATAGTAGCACCACTCCAGAGCTTAATGGTTTAAAAAAAAAAAACCATCATTTTATTATGCCCGTGGGCTGTGAAGGAAGTTATTTGGGCAAGCACAGTAAGGACTTACTTCTGTCCCATGGTGGTTGGAGAAGACGTCCATGGGGAAGACTCAGTCTAGAGATTCCCGAGTAGGTGTTGGAATCACAGTAAGGCTCATTCATACGCACAAGTGTCTCTGGTCTGGCCTCCTCCCAGCGTGGTGGTCTTGGCTTAGATGGACTTACGCCAGAGCTCAGTACTCCAAGAATGAGAGTCTCAGCCAGTAGGTAGAAGCAGAACTTCCAGCCCCCCACCACCTAGCCTTGGCAATCACAGAGCATGCTATTGACCACAGTAGTCACATGACTTTTCGGACTCCAGAGGAGAGGAAGTTTAGAGCCTCTCAATTGGAGAAATAGCAAAAAATTTGTGATGTTTACAAAAAAAAAAACCACAAAAAGGTTGGTAGTAGATTCTTAGTTTTCATTGGTCTCAGTAACAATAAAAGCCCATAGAAAGCAGGTTTTGCAACTGAACTTACATCATTTCTCATCCCAACCTCATACCTTACTCTAAATAATGAGGTCATCTTCCGTACTGGGTCTGGCCCCTCCTGAGCTGAGAATCATCAGGCCACCTATGGGCTTCTCCATTCAGATTTCCTGTGTTCTGACTTGAAGTTCCTCATCGACATCCGCAGATCCTCCTCAACAAAGACAGAGATGGTGAAGAAACCATCTCTGAAACCTGGCATGGTGGCAGATACCTAGAGTCAACACTCGGGAGGCTGAGGGAGGAGATCATAAATTTGAGACCGTGGCTAAAACCAAACAAGCCCTTACACT
>PVHP010048506.1:0-10827 GCA_004024765.1 Zapus hudsonius
TGAGGGAAGCTCAGAGACCCACCTAAGATTACTATGGAGTACTAAACAGGTCAAGTTGACAATAAACTTAGCTATTATAAGTCCAACCTTTGTTAACTTGACATCAAACCATACCTCCTTAAATCATACGTAATTTCCAAATGAAGATAGTAACAAGATAATAATTACACCTAACATGATGTAATTATCCCACATACAACTGGAAACCCATAACCTCACCCAACATAAGGCAAGGTCCCTTGAGAAATGCTTAGTCTCTAATATCTAACAAATTGAATATAAACTCAATAACATCTAATGCTATAATCTCAATTAATATTAATTACATAATAGAGGAAAAGCAAAGGTATTAGTGTACACATGCAAAAACATTCTTAGCAAAGTAAGACAAAAACCAGTCATGGCAATTACTGCCCTCAGCTTTTTAACTGGTCTCATGGTCTTAGCTGTTATTTGTGACTACCTTCTTCTTCTTCTGTATTTCTTCCACCTTCAGCAAGCACCTCAGCAGGTCTTGGTTCTTTACCTGGAAGGGTGACCTATAGTTTCATTCCTGGGATCTGGGATATTGATCACACTAGATTGTTTGGGATGTTGTAGTTTCCCATTGACTTTGAAAGCAGGGCATGGTAACACCACTATACGAGGAGAGCCAGCAAGAAGCCTCGATAAATAGAAACATCAACCCGCACATAGTTTACTCGCTCTGCACTAAATATGGCCCTCAATCAACTTCCTCTTGTCTGAGTGCCAAAAGTGCTGGCATCTGTTCCAAACCACTTGAGCCAGAAGTGTGGCAGAGTGTAAGGAAGAAGACGTGGTGACTTCTTATTAGATCTTACTTTCAGATGCTATCAATCTTTGAACATCAGAACACGTAATTGTGGTCATTTCCCGAATGAGGACAAGGAATAGTTCACAGAAGGAACCCTGAGGCCTGGATCCATTGTCTTCAAGGTAAATGATCCTCTGAAAAGCTCATGGGGCTACAGTGAAGAAACAGTTTTGCCGTGTGGTCCAGACATTCCAAACTAGAAAATAAAGGAAGGAGATTTAGAAAAGCAAAGAAAGAAGGGGTGAGGGAGGAAAGAAATGATGCAATGTGACTTCGAATGTTGGGGGAAATTGAAGCATTCCCTTGGTCCTTGAAGGACACTTGTCTGTGGTGGGGAAGGGAACATCTACTGTGGCAAAGGTCTATCCACACTCAGCGCAATGCTAGAGAATGTCGTGCATGGACGGGCAGACACAGATGCGCTCTAACAAACAACCAGCACTAGATTTCAGCTATGACTTGGCTGTCCAGTCCAGCAGAGTGTTGGTTGGTCAAGAGAAAGATGCTTTGAACCAAAGAGCAAGTACATTCCTTTTCAAAATCCATGCACCAAATCTTGAGAAAAATTAAAATGGTTGCATTACCGAGCAATAGGTAGTTGAAGGAGTGAGTGAAAGGAAGGGAGGGGAGAGAAGACATGCCTCCAGAGAGGAAGAAGCTGATATGAAAGGACTGGCCAAGGTTACCAGTGGCCTGGGCTGAGGAGGCGTTGAAATCTAAGAGACCAACTACAAGGAGACGGGGAACATCCGTGCTCCTGGGCAGGTAGCTGAGTCTTACAGGACATGTATAGTGTGTGTGTGAAGACCTGAGCTCTGCAAGCAGCTCCAGGATCTGCCTCCTGCTCCAGGCTCAGCTCTGCACCTGCCACGCTCCAGCCTGGCTCCCAGGACCACGCCCAGTGCTGCAAGGATTCAGCTCAGCGCAGCAGTGAGTCCCGGGATCTGCAGCCCCTTCCTCCATCTCCACTTCTTGATGTGTAATGTCAGCGTGGGCATTCCAACTCTAACTAGACCCAACTTGCTCATGTCTAATTCCAGAGCTCCCTAATCATCCCTGCATAGCTCCCAATTTTTCTCAATAAAGTACTTGGTGTAGTTTTAAACTGTGAAATATTACTGAATCACACTTAGCAAACCCCTCAGTGAGATTATGTTCCTGGAACCTCCACAAGAGGACAAAGGATACCAGGAATGGCAAAGTCCCAAGTGTCTCATTAAAGGAAAGTGTTGTCTGGATGGTGGCAGGGCTGGAGAGATGGCTCAGCAGTTAAGTCGTTTGCCTGGAAAGCTTAATGAGCCAGATTTAATTCCCCAGTACCCACATAAAGCCAGATGCACAATGTGGTGCATGTATCTGCAGTTCGTTTGCAGTGTCTGGAGGCCCTGGTACAACCATTCTCTCTCTTTCTCTCTTTCCTCTATCGTTCCATACTTGAAAATAAATAATTAAAAATAAACTGAGAAGCAGCTCCTCAGCTACACAGGCCTCTGCACTATGACCTCCTGACCCAACCATCCAGGACACAAATCTGCTCACTCCTTCCACTGGAAACCACAGGTCCCCGAGGCCACCAGTGGGCCTCGCTGCACCTACCATGCTCACTCTTAATAGGTTCCCTCAAAGCTTTAGGCAACTAGAGCTCTCTGGTTGCCTGGTCGACTGGGCGGTTCCAGAAGCTGCTCGCAGATGTGCAATCAGTCTTCCTTCTCCCAGAAGCTCTTTCCTGGTCATCGTTAGCCAAGTTCTTGGGGTTGTGTTGAGCATTCCCCACTCAGTAAAAGTGTTTGCCACCCACTTATGAGGACAGGTCTTCAGGTCCCCAGGGCTCAGTTCAGTGACTGCTGGGGATAGACGTGTGCACCTGTAACCCTGTGCTCAGGAGCTGGAGACAGGTACGCTCACTCCTTTGATGACTAGTCTGTCATTCATTCTGATAGGTTTTAGAATCACCATGGGACATGGTTCATTGAAGTGTGAGGACTTGCACAAACCCTGAGGCCTGCATTCCGTGGGCTAGATCCCAGACTGAATGAGCTGAGTGACAGCATTCACCACTCTATAGTGGATTGATTGTGACCAGCTGTCCCCAGCTCCTGTCACCATGCCTTCCTCCCCATGATGGACACGGGCTCTCTCACTGAACCCCAGAGCTCGCTGATTTGGCTAGAATCCCTAGCCAGCTTTCTCAAGTGTGTGAGTGGCTTTCTCGTGGCTGTGAGAACACCCATGTGAGGACACTCTAAACAAGGAGGGTTTCCCTGTGCTCACACTTGGAGGGTGGGTCCATCAGGCCTCTTCATGTGCTTTAACCCTTCGCCTGCTGTTTCTCTCTCCATGCACCTTTGCCTTGCCCTCCTTCTCCCCACTTTTCCCTTCTCTTTGTTCTGTTGCCCCCTCTTCCCTGGGGTCCACGTCTAATCATGAGTGAATGTCAAGTAGCTAAGTTATTGTCAGGTGTGTGGGAGAACGTGTTCCAGGCTGGGTAGCAGCTGAGGTCATGGAGCTCTGACAGCAGGAAAGGACACGAGAGCAACCGGAGAGCATCTACCACCGAGTACAATTTAGTACAGACGATGCCAGGGAAAAGGAAGATGGCAGTTCTGGCTCCGGAACCAGCCGCAGGACGGGCCTGATGAAAGTTCCACAGATGACACCTAAATTATTCCACCCTGATGCCTCAAGAAGACAGTGCACACGGTGTGGGCATGAGGGAAAGTGGGCTACGCAAGCTGTGCACCGAGTCCCCAGGACACTTGACTCACCTCCAATATCATCCGATGTCCCTTGTCTTACAGGTGAATTGGAGGTAAGTCAATATGCAGAGGTTGACCATAGCTGTCATTACTCCTGGATACCCTCGTGATGGTGTCAATTACCTTGGGTCCCACCTTGTGCTTCTTGGGAAATCTCCAAAATAAACCAGTTCAATCTAAGCTCTTTTTCCAGTGTCAGTTTCTAGATCTTTAAAACCAAGGTAAAGACCATTGCATTGTAGTGTTACCTTTTTTAAAAAGAAAATAAATTGTTGTCCAAGTGTACGAATTTTTCTAGATCCTGGCATGCATGGGGAGATCCAAGGAGTGGTCTTTGTTCCACCTGTCTTAAGACAAGGTCACCTTCTGCTGCAAATTAGCCTGTCCCACTTTGTGCCAGGCTTTATGGTGGGGAAATGAACCTGGAGCCCACAGACTTTGCAAGCAAGCATCTATAATGGCTGAACCATCTCCAAAGCCAAACTTACAAAGAAAGAAACAGAATGAATAACATCCCTTGAGTTCTCCAATTTCTAGGATCTGACCATCCTCACACCCTTGAGTGATGTTACCTGAAGTTTCATTGATGCCTTGCTCTCCCCAGAGTGTGACATGGCAACCAGCTGTGCATTACTCAGACTCAGAAGTGCAGGACTAAAACAAGCACTTTGCTGAGAAAACCTGGGACCTATGCAGGAGGAATCTGGAAGCTCAGGAAGTTGGACAAGCGAAAATGATGCCTAGTTAGAGTTGGAATGCACACGCTGACATCACACATCAAGAAGTGGAGATGGAGGAAGGGGCTACAGATCCCGGTACTCACTGCTGCACTGAGCTGAGTCCTTGCAGGGCTGGGAGTCGTCCTGGGAGCCAGGCTGGAGCGTGGCAGGTGCAGAGCTGAGCCTGGAGCAGGAGGCAGATCCTGGAGCTGCGTGCAGAGCACCCCTCTCTGGTCAGACTGTTGAGAATGGAGGAAGAAGATGTAACTAAGCATCTTGACCTCAGCTTCTCTCTGGAGAGTGAAGTGCTGTTTAGACATCTTTTCACAGAAGGAGGTTAAGAGCAGGTTTGGTAAGGTGGCGGTGAATGTGAGCAAAGTGTAAGAATAAACGTGTGAAAATGTAATGAAACTCTTTTATGTGATCACTAAAAGTAATTCAAGGAATAGATGTGGATTTGGTCTTTCAAGGAAAATGAATGAAATTGGATTGCTGGCAAAGAGCAGCGAGGAGGAAACTGTTCTGAATGGTTGGTTGGTGAATGTGTCCATGCCTAGACTGGTTGTTCTTTGGTTCTTGTTTTGCTCTGACAGTCCTGGGGGGACACCCTGGTCCTCAAGCACACCACACAAGCACTGTTCCACACACATCACTGGCTGTTCTTTGTCCCATTCAGTTGCCCTCTTCGATATCAACCCTTCTTCAGCCCAGTGCTCTTACCTTGCCCTGTCTCTTCATATCATCTTCGTCCTTTCTCGAGGCATGTCCTCTCTCCCTTCCCTTCTTTCCCCTCACCCCTTCAACTACCTAATTCTCAGCAGTCTAAAACAACCATTTTCATTTATCTTGAGATTTGGTAGGTGAAGTTTGAGAAGGGATCCAGTAGGTCCTTCTTGTCATTGTGTCTTTCACATGGTCATCATATTCAATGAGTTTTTAATATACTAACTCTCTTGGGCAGACTGAGCAGCTAACTCATGGCTCCCAACTACTCGGGCTGTAAGTTAGAGCCCATCTGGATCTGTCCATCAGCACATCTATGCAAACACATCTAGCAAGGTGCTGGGCTTGGTTAGGCCTCTTCCACAACAGCTGCTCCCTTTCCCGCCCACAACAGACTTCCCATGAGGACCATTTGAAAGATACAGGTTTTATGCCCCAGCATTCGAGGTCTCTTCGCATTGCTTTTCCTACATTCAACTGGTCAAAGCAGAATAGGCACACACATCCCACATTGAGGTGGAAGGCAAACGAACTATGTTTGAGACCCTGCTTTTAAAACTGTCACGTTGCCCAATATCCTTTCCTTCCTTACCCCTCCTTTCTTTGTGTCTCTATATTTTATTCCTTGATTTTGTGTGACTACAGCCCCAGACGACAAGTCCCGGAGCCTGTCAGAGCAGGATTTATCATGACAACAATCCCTTTTCATCATTCTGAAAATTGCTGTAGCTGTGGCTGAATGACTGGTAACAACAGAAAGTAAGATGCTCTCATCACCTTCATGTCCTTTCTGCCAAGCGTCCCCTTGATCCGGAGGATTGGAATGGATGCCGGCATTTTGGCATACAGACATAAGCACGTTGATTTCAGACTATATTTGGTTTAGGGTTAATGTACTGTGTTTAGCTTACTTTTCCTTCCTATGTACAGAGACTTGCTGCTGGATTTCATGGTTTATAGGTATGGCTGTGAGGAATACATGCATTGTACCGTGTCCTTTTCTAGCATACATGTATCTACCTACAGAAATTTGTGGATTTTGAAGAAAAAAATGAGTTTTTGAATATACTAACTCAGAAAAACAAGGGTCTCCAATGTTCCTCCAAATTTCAGATACAAAAACTTTATGTAGAGTGCAAATGTTTTTTCATGTGCTGTGGGAATGACCCCAGGGTCTCACAAATGGCACATGCTTAGTCTGAAAATAAAAACCTTTCTTAAATATTGTTTTTATTTTTTAACGTTTTATTGACAACAATCATAAATATAAACAATATAACATGATCATAATCCCCTCTCACCACCCTCACTTTTCCCCCATTTAATTTTTATGAATGGCAATTTGGAAGGTCTTCACTAATAAAAAAAAAACTGTAAAATGTAATTTATGGTTTTCAATGTGAGATGAATTTTTATAGAGTAATACAAAAAATGTATTAAGATTCTGTGTCTTCAATTGCCTTGTTCAGTTTTTCAAAAAGTAAACTACCATAAGATGCACAGTTGGTATGTCTTCAGACATGAACTGGAGAAGAGCGATAAGATCTGGGTGAAGAGATGACTCTTTGGTTAAGGGCACCCATTTGCACAGTCTGCAATCCCAGCTTTGATAGTCCAATACTGATGTAAAGGCAAATGCCCTCAGCCAGAGTCTTTGGCACACACATACAAACACACACACACGCGCGCGCGCAAATAAATTATTTTAAAATTGTGATAAGATAAAGTTTAAAAATAAAACAAAAAATTACATTTTTACTGCATCAACATGTAGACAATAATACAAACTTTCAAGTATGGATTTGCATTCAAGCATGTGCTTTATACATCCAACTAGAATCAAAATATAAGCATATTTTGATCAATTTCATTAAATGAAAGATTTAAATAGCTATCCATTTCATTTCATAGAAAAGAAAACAGGACTGGAGAGATGGCTCAGCAGTTGGGGCACTTGCCTCCAGTACCTAGGGCCCTGGGTTCGATTCCCCAGGAACCACATGGGCCAGATCCACAAGGTGGTGGCCCTGGTTCTCTTTCTCTCTCTCTTTCTCTCTCTCTCTCCCTTTTTCTCTCTCTGCTTGAGGATGAATAAATAAAATATTAAAAGAGAAAAGGTGCTAAACAGAACTGACTGATGTGATGAAATTAAAGCACTAATTAGCACAGCATTTCTATAGATTTGTGAAATTTCTGGTATTTGTCTGCTTTTAAAAGTTGTCATTGGCCTGTTAGCTACCCCCAGTATAAACCATTCAGACTTGTTTACAAATAAAAGCAACTAGTCTTTTGATTACACATGGACCTATGATAGTCACAGAGATTGTGTGAACCAAGATTGAAAGGGAGTTTCACCCTGTTCTCTGAGCCTATGTCATTTGGTCTAAGCTCTGTCTGACCTTTTCAAGGGGGTCCTCAATAACTCTTGTATGATCAGCAAAAACAACATTTTTTAGCCCCCCCCCCTCCTTAAGAAATAACATAGCTAGTCCTCGTCTATTTTGGAGAACCACTTCAGACAAAAATTTTATAGAGTCTTTGAGGTATGATATTGAAGACTGTAATTGTCCCAAGTCTCTGTCAATAGCTGCTTGAAGGGAGTTTCAATTAGACTCTGTCACAGATGTGATGTCCATCCCTGCTCCAGCAGCTCCAAGTCCCAGGGCAATGGCCAGGGTAACCGCCGTAATGGCCTCTCACCTTTCTCAGCGGTCATGGTTGTATATCCATTGCTTAATTTACTTTTACATCAGTATAAATAAATGTTATACAGAGAAAAAGCCTTATAAATCAAATTAAGTCTATTGAATTAAACTCAATTAAACTTAACTCAATGTTCTGTACAAATATGTCAGAGTTAGTCAGTCTATGGTATTGTTAAACTCCATTATTTACCTGCTGACCTTCTGTTTGGATGATCTTCTAAAGATGAAAGTGGTGTATAAAACACTCCCACTATGATGGAATTAGAGTCTATTTCTGTTCTGTTTCTGAGCAAATTTTGCTTTATGAAATGTGAAGCACCTGACTTTGTGAATACATATGATAGTGATAGCTTCTGATGAATTGTTCCCTCGATGAGTAGGAAGTGACCTGCATTGTCCTTTTTGGTTGATTTTAGTTTAAAGTCTATTTTGTCAGATATTAATGTAGGCACTCCTGCTTGCTTTTTATTTCCATTTGCTTGAAAAATTGTTTTCTATCCTTTCACCCTGAGGAAACTTCTGTCTTTAGAATTGAGGTGTGTTTCTTGAAGGCAGAAGACGGAGGGTCCATTTTTCTGACCCACCCTGCTAACCTGTGACTTTTTATAGGGGAGTTAAGTCCATTTATATTCAGAATTATAACTGTGAGGTTTGCCTTAAGCCCTGCCATGTTGGAGGGTTATGGGGGTTAATGCCTCCCATGTTATTATTGGCCCAACAATTATGATTACTGTGCTTATTCTCTATTAGATTCCTGAGGTAGGTTGCTTATCTCTTCTGTAAATTTGGCTTTGCTTTCATATAATCGTAGAGCTGGCTTTTCTCATGGAACACTTTCAATTCTCCATCTATTATGAGGGACAGCTTTGCTGGGTACAGTAGTCTAGGTTGGAGTCCATAGATTTTTTTGGCCTAAAAGAGCATTGTTCCATGCCCTTCTGGCCTTCATGATTTCTATTGAGAAGCCTGATGTAAGTCTGATGGGTTTACCTTTGTAAGTGATACACTGTTTCTCTCTTGCTACCTTGAGTACTTTCTCCTTACTTTCTATGTTAAGCATTTTAACCAAGATTTGTCTTGGAGAGTTCCTTCTTTCGTCTTTTCTGTTTGGAGTTCTGTGGGCTTCTCGTATCTGTACCAGTCTTTCTCTTGTAAGATAAGAAAATTTTTCTTGTATAATTTTGTTGAAAATATTTTCTATGCCTTTGGCCTGGATTTCTTCACCCTCTGGAATGCCCATTATCCTGAGATTTGGTCTCTTTGTGGTATCCCACAAATCCCTCATATTTTGTTCACATGATTTTTTAAAAATTTTTGAAGCCTATGGAGTCCCTAGTATTTTCTTCTGTCTTATCTTTGAGAACAGAGGCTCTGTCTTCCAGGTTATCAACTCTGGTGCTGAGGGAGTCAAAGGAGACTTTTTAAATCTCTGTATGATTTTTATTTCTGTTATATTTTTGTTCATGTTCTACATTTATCTGGCAAGTTCCAACTTCCAATCTACTTTTTTTTTTTTTTTTTTTGCTAATGTCTCATGGAAGTCATTCTTGAGCTTGGTTAAGTCCTCATCAAACTTAATCAGATGATTTTCTAGCTCTTCCCATAGTTGGTTCACCTTTAATTCACTTACTGTGTTTTTTAAGTTTTTCTCCATTAGGTTCTGTCTAAAGTCTATGATAGCATTGTTGAGTTTCATTTCATTTACATCTTCTTTGACAGCTTCCATTTCAGCCATCATCCTTGTCATGATCTCATTGCAGTTATGACCAGGAGTTATTTTATTCTCATTTGGGGGTTGTAGTTTTGTCTCCCCTGTGATCTCATTGGCCTCTTCCATTGTAGGACTAGGTGTCCTAGGTTGTAGTTTTCAGCCTGTATTGCTGTGGTATTTTTACATTGGTTTCTGCCCATTTCTTGAAAAGGATCTAGTTTTCTTGTTGTGGGGGCCACTACAAGATTTCGATGGGTATGCTTACCTGTTCTTTTCTCTGTACTATTTATGTTTGGGTTAGTGTTGTAACCACAGATGCATTAGTTGTAGAGGTTATGGGTATGCCAGTTGCTCTGGATTAGTATATGGTATAAAATATAGTATGGGGGTCTAAGATCTTCTCTGGGTGTAGAAAGTGTTACATATTGCTACTGGGGTTCAGGGGTTTTCAGAGCAGGTCTACTTGCTCCTCTCACCCCTCCTTATCCCAGCAGGGTGGGTTTTCAGATCTCCCTTTTCCCTCTGGAAAGTGCCTGAGAAGGAGCTTTTGTTCTCAGTTTGGAATTGGAGCAGGACCCTTTGGGGGTGTCATTTGATGTGTTCTGTCTGGAACAATGTTACACCACTAGGTTTAAGCTCAACCAGTATCTCTCCTGTCTGAGGTGTTCTGTACCCAGGCAGGTTCTATTTTTCACCAGACTAGAACATCCTGCTCCTGAATGGTTAGGCTGTGAGCTGCAGCACTGGCCTCCTCCCCCAGGGGAACTGTAGATGCTGTTCCCATTTGTGTTGCCTGGAGCTCCCAGCCCAGACAGACCACTGCTACTCTACAGCCTGTAGCTCACAGGGCTGGGTTCCACCCTTCCCCTTTACGAGGCAGATGCAGAGCCCACAGGGAGCACCTTCCCCCCAAACTCTATTGACTAGCTTTTCCTCCCTCTCACACGAACAACATGTCTCACCAGCTTTCTTAGGAATGTACAGACCAGGTTGGAGGTAGCTGGGTCAACCTGCTTTCTCTTCATTTCCCTATAGCTCAGCAGTCTGGGCAGTGGCCTTCGCTGTCTAGTTCTGTGTCTCTGTGTAGGCCAGAACTGTCTGTGGTGAGACTTCCTGGTCTGGGCCAGGGTACAGATGCTTCAGAAGCTGGCAGGAAGCCTATAGGATGAGGAAGGCTGTGGGAGCAAGGGGTCTGTGGAGGAGGAAGTCAGGGAGAATAGGGATCTGTGGGAGGAGGAAGGCAGCAGGAGCACCAGGGTCTGCGGGAGGAGGAAGTCAGGGAGAGCAAGGGTCTATAGGAGGAGGAAGGCAGGAGTGCAGGGATCTGTAGCAACTGGTGGGAAGCCTGTGGAGAAATCTTTGGGGCTATTGAGAAGGT
>PVHP010048507.1:0-12510 GCA_004024765.1 Zapus hudsonius
ATCAATAGCAAAAACAACACTTTGCAAGAGACAATAAAAAGTGAAAAATAAAAATAATGAGAAATGTTCTGTCATGAACACACAAAGCTAAAACAGCTGCCAAGGCTGTATGAATATCAACCAAGTCAAAATAAAAGTCTTATCACATTATGTCACTGTCACAAAATTTCTATTTTCATTTTTCCCCATATATAACATACATATTAGTTTAATTTTAAAGTTTCACACACAAGCTTACACACTGTCTAACCATTCTTTGTTGATATAACTGAAGTCCTAGACCGTACGGCCATCTCTCAATGATCCAACATGCTAGGTCTAGCCACTCACCCCAGAGAAAGAAAACTGAAGTCATGAAGAAAAAGCAGGAAAGGATTTTAGTAAATAATACTCTGATGCAAAGATGAAGGAAATTAAGCATGTCACCCATTGTTAACCCCCATCTTTAAGGCCCCCGACATCAGTTTTAGGTTTAGACAAAGGAAGAATTGGGGTAACAGATAAGTGATATGAATGAAGAAATATGTAGTTACCCCCAAAATGGCATGTACTTACCAAAGTGTGGTATTCTCAGTTCTGGTTCTTCAAGATGGTTCTGAGAAGTCCTTTCTGCTTGAGGAGGCAATCTGTTTCATGGACATGTTTACTGTGGCTTGGTGGTGAGGTCATCATGGGAGACCTCTCTGTAGGGCTCTGGTATTCCCAGAACCCAAGGCATAGATTGTTTGATAGAGACTTTCAGGAACTTTTTGTGCTTCCAGAATAGGACACAGGTTAAAACTCACAGCAAGACGCCTATGTTACTCAAATATTGTTGCTTTCAGCTTCATGTCGATAATGGACACTGCTTGAGTAATTTGAATGCAGAGATGTAGAGTTAATGGGAATTAAGATGTGCAAAGTTTTAGGACAGAGGAGAATGATAAATAATGAAATTCCAGAAGTGAGGTTTTTAATCTTCTTTTCAGTTACCTTGTTGGCCTAAGTGAGCAATCAGTGTTTGTTTTTGACAAAGGCAATTTCTAAGTACTGGCTATCTTTGTGAATATATTAATTAAAATTTTAATTTTGTTTACTTTACTAAAATCGAAATTTTCCTTAAACTTCTGTATGAAATATATGACGGAGTGGGATGAAAACAGGAGAGTAAACACATGCTTTTGCTGAGATAACTTTGTTTTCCCTGCTAGACGAAGTCATGCATAGGGCAAGGCTAACCTTGCAGGAAGATTTGATGTAGGGCTCCAACCATCTTACAGAGATCTTGGAGAGGGCTGAAACCAAAGGCTGAGTTCCTTTAAGAAATGGGATTAGGGACACAGGCTCCCTGGTTCTCTAAATGGCCTATCCTATCCCTGAAATTACACTTGCTTAGGTTTTCATGGCAGGAGGTAGTTTGACAACTGACAGTGAAGTGTGTACCTTCCCAGGAAACCTGGGAATTGAAGTTTTACCTGCTTTCATGATTGCATTTCAAAGGCAAATGATGCTTTGACTTCTGAGTTTTCATCATAAAATCTCATGTTTGGGATTCAAAATATCTGTTTCATCATACTAAGAAGCATACTCTGTGAATGCCTGCTCTCATAAATATTTATTACATTTACCACTATATACTACTATATAAAACATTTACAACTATATACAACACTAAAGGACATAACTTTTACTTATATTAGTCACAATCCAGGAGGAAAATCAGAACTATTTTTAACTTTTAATCCTTCCAATTAATTAAATGAGAAAAGATTTTTTTTCAACCTACATTTGTAATTACACAGCTCTTATTTTGTGCGCCTATTAGGAGTTTATACATACTTATTTTTTTAGATTTATTATTTCTACTTTATTTTTAGATACTAAGGTATGACTTCCTTATACACTTGATTGTTTTAACAGCTTTTTTTTATTGTCCATAATGACTTACATTGTTTAGTCAGCCAACAATGAGTTGTTATCCCCAATTCCTCATTGCACCCCTCCCCACCCCCAGTCAGCTGGATATCCTCCTCCGTGGGCCATCTGGATCAGTCCTTGTGGCAGGGGACCATGGATAGCCTAGTACTCAGCCTGGTTCTCCTGGCCCAAGTGTGTTGTTCCTGAGGGGTGCCATGCCTCTGATATTCTCGCCCACCACAGCTCTCACAATCTTTTGGCCCCCTCTTCCTTTCAGTTCCCTGAGTTGTGGTGGGTGGGTATTAAGGCTGATTTAATGTTGTGAGCCTAGGGGTCTTTGTATTGAAAATCATTGTTTACTGTATCACTGACTTATCCTGTGTTGATTGAATGGGTGTGGCTATGGGTCCCTTGTGGTTCTCTGCAGGGTTCCATATGGATTCTCCATGATATGACTGTGGTGGCTCATCTCTTGCCAGGATCTCAGCTTTCTGCCTGCTGTAGGTTGGTAGGGTTATATGGGCCAAAGCTCTCTCGCTTACGTCTACTCAAGCAATTAATTAAGTTGTATAAACATCTATAAAGTATATTTAAATTTATTTATTTATTTGCAAGCAGAGAGACATATAGAGACAGAGTGGCAGAGAGAATGGGTGTGCCAGGGCCTCCAGCCACTGCAAAGGAACTACAGATGCATGTTCTATTTTGTGCATCTGTCTTTATATGGGTACTGGGGAATTGAACCTAGGTCACCAGGCTTGGCAGGCAAGTGCCTTGACCACCGGCCCATGTCTCCTGCCCCAAAAGTATAATTTTTAAAACACATGTAATGAAACTGTAAAAGTGTGAAAAGCAGCTAATGTCTGTCTACTTCGAAGGTGAACTCCTTTTGTGTGTGCCCTAACAGATTTACCTCTTAAACATCTTTTACCACATATCAGCATTTGTGTATTTGATTTTTCCTCGGCAGCCATGAATAAATATCTTTTCACTCCAGACAGGTCACCTGCACATATAAATGATATAGCTTCATCCCAGACTAATGAACTGATTATCGGGGTTACAAACAGGAATGAGTATTTCTCACCAGCCATGTAACTACAAGGCCACCCCAACATGGATGACCATTCTTGCCTGACTTGTAAACTTGTAAGCACAGAAAGGTCTGCTTTCCCCAGTAATTATTTATGGCTTTCATTAACCAGGGATGTCCTTGTGAATCTTGAATCTGTCTGAGCTCTGTGAGTCATATTATGAGCTTCCCTTCCTCCTCCAGAAAGAAATCTTTCAATTGACAGAAAAGAGCTTTACAGCATCAGGGCTTCCCCAAGGATGCCTCTGGTGAGTGGTAAATTAGAATGATACCCTCCTCAGCCACACCCACATGCTGAGGTAGAATAGAAATGCAGAGAAACCTAAACCAATAAAGAGACCAACTGAATGGTGTGACCAGTCAGATGTGCCCTCAGAGCTAACATGTGACAGTTCAAGAAGTATATAAAGATCACCCAAAACAGGCTGAGACCAGTAAGGCTGACCAATACAACACCTCACTGTTCTTTCCTTCACTATAATACCTTCTGCTTAGTACTAACCTTGCATTATTATCTACTCCAAACATTCATCTGATGTCCTGGGCAAATTAGAAAATCAAAAAAAAAAAAAAAAAAAAAAAAGAGAGAGAGTATACCCTAATCTTGGGAAATATTGAGGGAGAATAGGGGTAATGCCTTTTTTTTTTTAATAGATAGTCTGGAACACAGGCCCAAGGAGATGTGACCTTGACCTTGCTGCCCTGGGTTGGAAGCAGCACCTGACCTTGTCTCACTACGAATGGTGACAAGCAATAGTTTTTGGCTTCTTCCTCAATTTTTTCTGGGCTTAACACCCCTGTGGGCTGGCTCTGAGTCAGACCTGCAAACCCACCAATCAGGTTTCTCCCTTACACACATGAGTCTGATGGTGAGCCTCAAGATAATTAGATGTTTGACCCATATTACCACATGCTTAGAGCTCTCACCCTCCTTGGCCCTGTCTTCTCAGATCCTTGATTCTTGAAGTCATTGATAAGTTCAGCTGAGGATTGCTTTTTGCTTGGGCATTTTTCTGCTTTGTCTCTACCTGTGTTTTGTTTTTGGGTATTTTCCTCTTTTGCTATATGTGGTGTGTCTCTACAAGTTCTGAGTCCCTTATTCTCTCTTTATCTTCTGTGACCCACTATGCACAAGGGATCTTCTGCCTTGGGTTTTGCTGATTTTCTTTCCATCTGTATAAGCCTTTTTCCAGGAGAGACAGTGTGCCAGTGATACCTTCCCCAGAGAGCTCTTTATTTGAGGGCGATTCTCTCCATCTGGGAAAGAGAAGAGCTTGTTTTGGGTTGTGCTTCACTGCTAGTCTTCCTTCTATACCTTATTCTTTTTTTTTTTTTTTTTGGCATTTGGGCAGTAGTCTTTATTTTCCTTTGTAAAATTTAATACTATAAAAAGTTTTACAGTGTTAACTAAAAAAAAGAAATACTGTTCCATATGCTAGCTTACTTTCCTGCCTTTCAGAAACATTTTAAAGTATTTTGATATTTCCCTATATAAAATACATACATATATTGTCAATTTCCCAAGAACTAGACCTCTTTGTTGTAGAGGCAGCCACCTGTTACTTCTTGAAGCCGAGCTGACTCAGGAACTTGACCTCTGGCTCTGAAGAAGGTCACATTTGCTTTTCCTCTTGACTTCCTAATTATTTTATAAATTCCTATTTTATCCTCTTTTCCATGTGTTCAATTATTTTCTAACTCGGACAAGGACTCATTAATTGGGGTCCACAGGCCTTTATGGAATTCATTCCCTTCCTGGACACTGCATCTCATGTCAATATGAACTCATGCCTGGACTCAATCATCTTAACACATGAATAATTATTCCTTCCATTAAAGTTTGCTGGTAAGAAGATCTATCTGAAATCTTAGGAAATTTCATTCATGAGGAAAAGGGTACACTCCCCTTCTTGAACATATTTTAACTCAGTAATAAGACCTCCTCCTCATCTCTCCCTTGGTTGCCTCTTTGGATTATTTTTCTGACAGTAATGAGAACCTTAAAGACCTTACTGGTAGTCTCCTTTTTCCTATTTTTAAGACCTCTGTAGATACCCAGATTTAGCAGGATCATTAAGAGGAAACTGCTCTAACCTTGAAGGAGTTGTAACTTGGATGCAAGCACTTGAGCCCCCCTTTTTCAACAAGGGGGTTTCAGTGAATGGAGATACCACTGTTGCCTGTCTTGGGTGAAGGGACTTCACAGAGATGGTAACGACTGAGCTGGCCTGAGATGAACTTGAAAACATTTAACAAATATAGACTCACTTGAGGAACATTAAAAATATTAGAATCAATTCATTGGCTATGTCCAAAAGCCACTGTGGAAATCCATAAGCCAACTTCATATTTTATATGATTTTCACTTATGAAACATGCCCCAAAAGGAAGCTAAATGCTCATTACCATCCGGACTATGTCAAGCCCCAACCCAAGGGAAAAAAGTGACTTCACTTACTTTCCTCTTTTTTCATTTTTCAGTGAAAAAATACTTTTTCACATATCAAAACTGCATAATGATGTTTTGGAAAGAAGCATCGATACATTACACAGTTCCTGTAAAGCTGTATAAAAGTATAAAAATATTTTGCCTACGTCCACCAATGAAAGATGTTTATTTTACATCTTGTATTGCTTCACTCTATTTTTACTAGAGTAAGGTGAAATTGACAATCCTCATGATCAACACTTTTTTTGGTATTTGTTTTTGGATTTGTCATTCTATACTTAACATCTAACTGTGAAGTCTGTAGGGACTTAATAAGGTGAAGATGCAAACTTCTGCAGGAAATATCAATAACAAACAAATTTGCATTAAAATTCATTTCTAGGTAAAAGACACTTCAAGATAACCAGCCATAGACCAGAGATATAAAGTTAATTATGTGATAAAGCCCTCCTACAAGAGGTTAGCTTCTAAAAGAGGCTTAAGTACATGTAAGAAAGATTTTAGAGATTATCCTACAAATAACCTTTCCTATCCTTTTATTTCTGAATAGTGTGCATTAACATCCAGTAGGTCAACATAAATTCATTTAGAAAATAGATTCCATGCTTTTCTACTGTCCATATTTAGTCTCTAGTCCAATGTTAATAAGTAATAAATCCAAAGAATATAGAATAATGATCAAACATGATACACTTTCAAAATTGGATATTTGTTCCTCATTTTCTTTCTTTCTCGTTGTTGCACAGAAAAGAATCTGATCAAAATAGTTTGTGGAGGAACGAGTATGTTTTGGATTACAGGACATGACGGGAAGCTCCATCATGGCAGGGAAAAACTGATGACTTGAGCAGAGGGCAGAAATCACCTCCACCTCGGCACTGCAAACACTGTCAGGAAGGTGTGCCAAACACTGACAAAGGGAAACTGGCTTTAATCCCCATCATCCCACCTCAAACAGCACAGCTCTGACAAGGTTCTAACTGGCAGTGTGAAGAAGGAATTAAGGCTCAGGTGAAATATCTTGGATTCTGGGAATGCTTGAATATCATTAGGAAGGATAAAAAACTCTGGCAATTTTTAAAGTTGAGCTGGATGCATTGCATTTTATATCATATATGATTATTACTGTGTGGGTGTAAGGGTGGACTATGATGATTTGATCCAGGTGTCCACCACAAACATATGTGTGCTTAATGCACCCCAAAGCTGATGGCAATTTTTGAACCTTGTTAAAGGTATGTTGTAGGGGGAGGGCTTATATGGGTTATAGCCAGCTTCCCCTTGATATTTTGCCTAGGTCCACCAAATGTTCTCCCAAATATGATAAAATTAACCAGAGAAAAATCTCTGATTATCTTAATATAAAGAAGTTAAAATGAAGTGATCACATATGTGCACTTTGCAATCTACACAAGAAATATTTGTAAGAGTCTTGCTGGGGTGAAGAGGAATCTCCATCACATGCCTGCACCTTCCTCTGAGAGCATTGAGATAATATTTACATTCAAATGAAGACAAGATCATAAAGGTTTGAAGTGAAGTTATTTGCTCATCAGAACTATAGGCCCATCAGGACTCATGCTCTTGAAGTATTCCATTTCTTTGGAATAGAATCTAATTGTTTCTTGAATGATCCCTGTGTGTTTCCTCGGCAATTGTCGGCCTGATAGGTTCCTTCCATATGTTTAGTATGTTCTAAGTAGGAGCAAGAAACTCTTGTGAACATCTGCCATGGATTGAGTTTCTTCTCATTCTCATTTGCATTCCTTCCAATTCTTACACTTCTGGAAATGGGTATGTGATTATATTTTAGACATTGAGGAGTTTAGAGTTTAGTCTCTGTGTTATTCATGGTATACCTTGCAATATTAAAAATTAGAATCACCTTATTCAAAAGCTAAAAGAATAAAATAATACTTCTAAAAAGTGTTCATCATCAATAAAAGAGCAATATTGAACACAATCTGCAACATCACTTAATCCATGAAGTGTTAGTTGTTATGCAGTTTTTGGAATATATAAAATCAAATAAAACAAATGCAAGTCGCTTTTTACTTGAAAAACTCAAATTCTTCTCATTTTTCCTGTTCTTGCTTTTATTAATAAAAATAATACATTTTCTTGAACATAACTACATGATTTTTATTAATCTCTATAAATGTTTTTGCAAGAAAACAAAAAAAATGCATGCTTACTTACTGCATTTAAAACACATTTCAAACTTTTGTAGTAAGACAAGATAGAAGCAATTAAAATTAATGAAAGAAATAAGGAATGAGTTTTCTATAAATTTTTAGTATATTTGTTATATCATCTCACATGACATAATCAGACTCTAAAATGAGTATTATTATTTTCTTTTTAATCACATTAAAGAGAATAAAACTAAGAGAATACAATGACATAGCTAAAATTAAAAAATATGCAAACAATGTCTTTTTGTCACATAATTAATGAAATAATGCTTTCCCATATACATTTTATCTAATTTTCTCTATTTTTCATTTTGTAAATCACTGACATATAACGTCAAATAGGTTGAGTAGTGGTTAGTTCATTTATAAATCATTTTGTGTGCATGTTTGGAAGTCTATAACAGGTGTCATTATTAAGATTATGAATCTCAGAGAAGCATGCGTGATGTTATTCCTTAGAAGAAAGACTTGCAGAGAAAATGTGAAGGTCCTTCAATCTGACCCATGAATCATCTCATTCATCAAATTGGATAGTTCTATTTTTTAAGACATTCATGAATCTGCCTGTCCCATCCAGAAAAACAAACAAAACAGCACAAAATAAACAAACAAAAAATCTGATGGCATCCTACCATAGGAAATATGCTTATTTTGCTGAGCAATGTGAGCTCCAAACCTGAACTTGTGGAATTGCATAGTGAAGTCTGAATTTCACAGTATTGGAGCATAGACTTCTGAACCATGCGCAGTTCCCTGTGCCCATAAGGAGGTCCAGAAGGTCCCACTTTTCAGGATTGTCAGAGGAAGATTGCCTATAGCTCCTTAATGGAGGTCCACCTCTCAGCCCTAGGATCAGAGACTTTGAAGGGGCCAATGTGTGTGTATCACACAGCTCTCTGGATGCTGTGATCTGTGCATGCTGTCAAAAAAATTACTAATATATTACTGAGAGATTCACAGGGACTTACATTTCATCAGTCTTAGATGTGATGAGAAAAACATATGTTTTGGAGCAACCAAAAATGTGATAATAGTGTGTTCTTTTTCTGGGTTGCCTTGGTGAGAATACAAAAACTAGGGTCTACTGAACACCCTAAACTGAGAGAGGAAAATGGAAGTGTAATGATTCAAGCAACTCACTCTTCCTTCAGTGATAAGGAAGGCAGGTTCAATCTAACTAACATTCCTCATTTCTTGATTTCTTTAGCCTGTTATGAGTGAATTCAATATGGCCCATAGTTCCAAGGGAATAGCAGTGATTGCTCTGTTTTATGAAAAATTAAAAATAAATCCAAAGACTGATACAGATGGCCCACGGAGGAGGATATCCAGATGACTGGGGAGGGGGAAGGGGGGCAACGGGGAATTGGGGATAACAACTCATGGTTCGCCCACTAAACAATGTAACTCATTATGAACAATAAAAAATAAATAAATAAATAAATAAATAAATAAATAAATAAATAAATAAATAAATAAATAAATAAATAAATCCAATACACACTTTCACATATGATTTGGAGAAGCTAATAAATTGATAAATTATTTCTGTATTTCTTCACAACAATATTCAGCAAGGTTAGAGATGTTTCATCAAGGGGTCATGTTACAACATTTTATACTATTGCTTTGTTAATATATATGTGAAATACCTTTAATGTTTTAGATTTCAGATATAATGAGGATTATGATCATAAGGGTTTTCCCCCCAGAATCGGGAATTCTATTCCAAGAAGTAAGGCGGTCTTTTTTTTAATTCACTCATCACAAAATTATCCTTTACTTAGTTGTCAATACTAGCAAAACAAATATCACCATACATAACTGAAACATACTAAATATTAATACTTATCTCAAAAAACTTTTAGGAATACACATATAAACACAAATTATTAATCAAATTTAATCAAATACAAGGGCAGAATAGTTGACCTTAATAGTATGGAAGAGCTTAATAGAGAACAAAAAATCTGGGAAAGAAAAATGAAAAATGATATCACAATATATCCAAAAGAGTCTTCAAGTGTAGAAGGCATTGATTATATATCACTTTCTGTTTTGATAGATTAAATTAAAATTTTATCTTTAAATTATTCTAGGGCAAATCTTATCCTCACCACACAATGTCCTGCAGAGTGTAAACAGTCTTAAGACAAACAATGATTGACATCATCATAATTATTCTTTATATCATTTGTATGGATCAAGAACTATAATTGAGGGCATTTCTCCCAATAATGATGTGTTTTCCTTACCAATGTTCTTTTCATCTCTTCATTTTAATGTGTTTTTTGTTGTTTTTAGAAAAGAAGTTCTTCAAGTCACTCTTACAGTACAAAACACTAATGAGTAAATTTAGGGTTTAAAGTTATCTCACACAACTAACAAGAAGAACTCATTTTGTTGGTTAAAAATTTTAGGGATCTGTTATGCCTAATACCTTCAGTACTGGTCACTATATATCCTCCCTTATATGTGTGAAGAAGCTCATTAAATATTTTGACCTTATGTAGAAAAAGTATCATGACCTGCAATACTATTAACTGGAAAAACAGGATGAGATAAACTTATCTGCTCATCATCACACATGTATTCCTCTAGGAAACACACACACACACACACACACACAACACACACACACTCACACACACACACACAAATCCAAATCACCTCTCCCTGGTGAAGCTCTAAGTCTGGAGTGACCAGCAAGGTCTCTATGTTGCCTAAAGTGTATGCTCATTTGCAATATAAAAGTAATTATGTAAAACAATGGTAAAAATAGATATCAAACACCTAGGTACATCCTGTACACTTTAGACTGTGATCAACTACAAAATATACAATATTGAGTTTCTTTTCTGATTTCATTTTTCATTTTGGAAAGCCTGATGAGTATTAATGTATCATGACCAGGAAGTTTCTGTTCCTTTTACTTTCATTGTTTTTTTTTTTTTTTTTTTTTTTTTTTTTTTTTTTTTTTTTTTTTTTTTTTTTTTTTTTTTTTTTTTTTTTTTTTTTTTTTTTTTTTTTTTTTTTTTTTTTTTTTTTTTTTTTTTTTTTTTTTGGAGGAATGGGTTTATTTGGCTTATGCAATCGAGGGGAGATTCCATCCTGGCAGGGAAAATGATGGCATGAGCAGAGGGGTGGACATCACCTCCACTACAGCACTGCAAACAGTGGCAGGAAGGTGTGCCAAACCATGGCAAGGAGAAGCTGGTTTATAACCCCATAAGCCCGCCCCCCAAAACACAGCTCCAATGAGGTTGTAAAACCCAAACTGCCATCAGCTGAGGATCTGAGTCAGAACACATTGATTTGTTTGTGGGGGACACCTGGATCAAACCATAACAGTCCCCAAATTCTTATTGTGAAATGCAGTTGTATTAAAAGCAAATTTTAAAATTGTCCCATTTAAAAACTGATATGAAATTCAATGAAGCCATGATTTTGAGTGTATTATATTTTTAGGAAAATAATATTAAATTATCTGTGGCTAAAATACTTGACTAGCCACAAATATAACAGAAAGGAATTGAAAGCTGCCAAGTTTCTGTTGTCATAGTGTGGAATCAAACAAGAAATTTAACAGAGCTACATAATTTTATGAAATAGCAAAATTGTCAATGATTGCCAGTATCAGTTCCCAGAATACCCCCCAACCACACACACACACACACACACACACACACACACACACACACACACACACACACACATCAGTCATAAGTCACTAAAATGAGAACCACATAGGTTCCTGTGTTTGTCTGCTCAGTAGCATTTCAGACAATTCTAAAGAAATATCACCTCATTTGGGATACCTACCAATAGTTAACATAATCGCCAAACCTAAGCTCAACTCCATTCTCGGTGAACTTGGACCAATTACTTGACCGCCAAGTACTTCTGTATAAAGGAAAATTAATGATATCACTCGTAGGACCATTGTCTTAAATGAATATCCTTAAACTACTTAGCCCAGTGCCTAGAACATATTTTCAGCTGTCCTTGATGTTTCCTTGGCCCTTTTTTGTGTTCTTTCTGCAACACGAACGCCATGGGTTTTCAAGGTGTCGCTGATTTTTTTTACATTTTCCAATAGTTTGAAAATTATGCCCAAGGCTCTCATTTAGAGCAAGGAAAAAAATAAAACAAAAACACAGTTTTGCCTATATTAAAATTACATTTTATTATTCATCTTTACAGTCACAAAACATTCTCTTTTAATAAGAGGAAAAATACTATGCTTTTTAAAAATACCAAAATGTTTGATGTATGGTTGTGGAACACACCACTCCTAATGGCTTTATTGGTTTGTGTGTTTTAGTATTTTGTTGTGATTGTCTTTTCCATGTGTTATTTATTGAGAAGGGTATAAGTAGTTAATGACATATATGTGTTTGAAGTCCAAGGTGTTTGATGCAAGAGCCAGCTGCACTCAAAGAGCATCAGAACCTGTAAATGCTTTGGAAGGTCAAGTAAGCCTTCCCCAGATCTCAGCCAGGAACCAGTCATTTAGTGGAAGACTACAGAGCTTCTAAGTACATCACACGCTTTTAGTGGGAGCTGAAACCAGTCTTCCTCTCTTGCAGAATTTAACATTTCATTTTCCTCTGGATGATGCTGGGTAGCTATCCAGTGGAAGTGAAAAGGCACGCGCAGGGATGCATGCTTAAATTAGATTTCTTCTCATTGCTTTATTTACCCTGTCAGGATAAATCACAACATTTCCATCCTCTAGTTAAGTGCATAATAAAATGACATGGGATGGCAACACTGTAGTGGGCAGAAAATTAAAAGAATGTTTCTTTTCTCCATGAGAAACATTTAGCTTTCAGCTCCAGTTCCTTCTGAATGCATGTGAGTGGCATTTAAAAAAA
>PVHP010048508.1:0-12487 GCA_004024765.1 Zapus hudsonius
AGGGGAGGGGCCTAGGGGAGGGGCGGGGCTGGAGGAGGCTGAGGCGGGCGCTGGCTGCCCTCTGCGTGGGAGCCCCTCCCCTGGCCCCCGGTAACGCCGGCTCGGGTGGCACAGCTGGGGTAGCACTCACGGCCGAGGGGCTGCAGGCCTTGTCGCAGTAGGTGAAGAGCTCGTACAGGACCACCCCGAAGCTCCACACGTCCGACTGGCGCGAGAAGATGTTGTCCGCCAGGGACTCGGGGGCGTACCTGGGGGACCGCGGGGCGGGGCCCAGGTCAGGGGCGGGGCCAGCCTGCTTGTGGGCGTGGCCTCCGCGCCCCGGCGGGCGGGGCGGGGCGGGGCGGGGGCGGGGGCGGGGCCGGGGCCCACCAGAAGACCGGGCTCTGTCCGGGCTGGCGGACCACGTAGTAGTCCTTGCCCAGCGGCAGCAGCTTGGCGAGCCCGAAGTCGGCGATGCGGACGTGCGCCTCGCTCTCCACCAGGATGTTGCGCGCGGCCAGGTCGCGGTGCACGCAGCGGCGCGCGCCCAGGTACTCCATGCCCTGCGGGAGGGGCGCGGGCAGGCCCAGGCTGAGCACCCCAGCCCAGCCGCAGGGCACCCCCGCGGTCCGCCTGCTCCCCTGCGGTCCGCACCTTGCAGATCTGCCAGGCAAACAGGAGCAGGCGGCCGGCGGGCAGGCGCGCGCGGTGCCGCTGCAGGAAGTCGCGCAGGCAGCCTCCGGGCACGAACTCCATCACCAGCCGCAGGCTCTGGCGACCTGCCAAGACGCCGGGGTTGCCGCAGAGCCACCCCCTGACCCCCGCCGTCCTCCCGGATCACCGTACCCCTCCTGCCTACGGCGGCGGTGTGCGCGCTTTCCGCCACGGGCATCAGCTTGTTTAAACCTCAGCTGCAAATCTGAGGTTCAGAGAGTCAATGGCCCCGCTCAGAGTGGCCCAGCAGGGAAGGGGCAGGCGCCGGGTTCGAACCCGGGCCCTTGCTGACTGGCGTCCAAGCGGGCTCACCAGGCCCGTAGCTGACGCCCCGGTACTTGACAATGAAGTCGCTGCGCAGCGCTTTGAGGATCTGGATCTCCCTTTGGAAGTCACTCTGCTGGTCTGGCCCGCTGTTCTGCAGCTGCTTCACAGCCACCAGGGCGCCCGTGTTGTCCCCCAGCGGGTCGTAGCGGCACAGCTCCACGCTGCCAAAGTTGCCCTGGGGGTGGGGTGGGAGCAGAGCTGGTATCCTGGTCTGGGCGACGGCCCTCCCCACCCACAGCCCTCCCCACCTCACCTTGCCTAACTGCGCGATGTACTTGAGGTGCCTCTCCTCGAAGATCGTGGGGTCCTGGCAGGCGTAGAGCTGAGCCCCGCTCCACAGCCCCTCTCGGGGTGCCAGGGTACCAGGTGACTGGTCGGAGAGCAGCTCATAATCTGGGGGGGACGACGACACACGTGTCATTCCGGGCCTCCTCATTCCTAGTTGACTGGCTATGTGACAGCAGTCTGTTGCATCCAGGAGTTGGGGGGGAGGCACCCCTCTGCTGCTGCTCACACTGAGTGTGATGGTCCATCTCTGGGAGTCAATCTGACAGGATTTAGGATCTCCATGGAAACTAACCTGGGATCATGTCTGGGAGGGGTTTCCCCACCCTGGTGGAACTTCTCCCGTCACTGTAAGATGAAATAAACTCTCTCCTTCCCTAACCTGCCAGGGTGGGTGTTTAGTGCCAACGATGGGAAGGTAATGGCCACAGTCCAGCATGGCAGGAGCAGCCAGCATGCCCATCATCAGGTCAGCGGGAGCCACGAGGGCCCAGCTTCTCTGTGCTTCTGTTTGGTTGGTTTGTTTGAGGTAGGGCTTCACTCTAGCTCTGGCTAACCTGGAAACCACTCTGTAGCCTAGGCTGGCCTTAAACTCCCAGCAGTCCTCCTAGCTCAGCTCAGTCCAGGACCCAGCCCATGGGACAGCAGCACCCAGTTAGGGTGGGTCCTCCCACCTCCACTAACCCCCTCACAGATGTGTTTCCATGGGGATTGTAAGTCCTGTCAAGTTGGCATCCGGAGACGAACCATGGTGGTGCACCTCTGCATAGTACCAGGCATGGAGGCTCTCTCGGGAGGCTGAGGGTCTGGAGTTTGAGCTAGCCTGGGCTACCCAGCAAGATGATCTCACAAAACCAAAAACCTCTTCAATCTCAAAGTGGTTTCCCACTGCACTCAGCACCTCCCCTACCTCCCCAGGCCACCCTGCCTCCCTGTGGTACCTGAGGTGACCAAGCTGTTGAGGTCCCGGATGATGGTGCGGAAGGAGGGCCTGAGGCCCGGCTCGTAGGCCATGCACTGCTGGATAAGCAGGGCCAGCTCTGTCCACTTGGGGGCCGGCAACTGCTCTCGGCCCTCGTAGAACTGGAGCTTCTGAGGCAGAGGAGGGGGGGTCACAGGGACGCACCCTCAGGTGGTCCCACTCCCCAGTTTGGTGGCTGCTCTGACCTTGGCAGGCTCCAGGGAGCTGATGGGCATCGGGGCCCCACTGAACACCTCCCAGACTGTCGCGCCGAACCCCCACTTGTCAGCCTCCAGGCCGAGCGTCTGACACTGTTGGAGACACTCGGGAGCCACCCAGGGGATCCTGTCGGTGAGCACTGAGGGACAGCGACAGGGTCACAATAGGTCCAGGCCTTCCTGGCCCTTGAGGACTGTGGATGAGGGGTCCCCTTTCCTCCTTGAGCAGGGCCCACCCAGTCAACTCTTGAGGCCTCACAGAGCCATGAAGTGAATGTGCACAGACTCACTCTCCAGGCTCAGCACTGTGGGGCTGACACCAGGGTCGCTTAGCTTGATGAACGGCAGGTTCCCATCAGTCCCCTCTCGGGCCAGGAGCACCTTCCGGGCTGACACGTTGCCATGAGGGAGACCTTTGTCTTCCTGCGCGGAGTCAGGCATTTGGTGAGTGAATGCACGGTTTGGCAAACTCCTATACATCCTTCAAAGCCTGCCTGGCCAAGCTCTGATGACTCCGTAGGTTCCTGGCCTCTGGTCCCCCTGCTCTCTAGCTCCCTACTGCCTTAGGGGTGATTGAAGCTTCTAGGCCTGGCATTCAAGGCTTGTTCTGTCTCGTCTTCTCACAAGCTCCTCCTCACTGTCACCTGGACTCCTGCCCACTGATGGGCAGCAGAACATGCAACATTCATTCTAGGCTGTAAGCCTATTCATCCATCTGACGTGCCCTCCTTCCCTCTTCCCCTTACTGAACTCCTACTCAACCTTCAAAGCCCCTAGTCCAACGCTCCCTTTTACAAGGGGCACACATAGGCCAACAGCACTCTTCCCGTGGTCTCACGCTCAGCCCACCCACATGCTTCACCTCACCTGAAATGTCCTCACCGCCCAACTCCAATCTGTGCTCCCCCTCGGCCCAGGGGAGGCTGCCCATGAGGAGGGGCAAGGGGCTCACCAGGTAGTTGAGGGCATAGGCCAGCTGCTTGACCACCTGCAGCCTCCAGCTAGCCGGAACCAGGTGGCCACACTTGCGCAGGTACGTGTCAATGGCTCCTAGGTGGATAAACTCCTGCACCATGGTGCCTGGCGGCCAACAGCAGGGTCAGGAGGGGGAACACGGGGAGCTAACCCCCCCCCCTCAGCTCGTGCCACAAGGCTCAGGGAGGTGACATGGCTGGAACAAGACCACACACACAGAGCACCCAGCCAGCCAAGAGATAGGAACCCAGTGATGGGAGTGGGTCTGGGAATAGGGAATGCGGGGGGGGGCCTGGGGGGTCCTGTGGGGGAGCAGGAGAGGGGCTCACTGTCGCCGGCCATGCAGACGCCATGGAGTAACACCAGGTGTGGGTGCGACACTTGACTCATCAAGCTCGCTGCTTCTAGAAAGGACTGGGAGAGAGGGTAAGGGAGAAGTGTGCATGGGTCCTGCCACTTCCAATGACCCCCAGTGGCCCCCAACTGGGTGCTCACAGACCAACCACAGGGCAGGGTGACAACAGGCCAGGAGCTGCTCTGGCCCCAGAGGGCATGGTTAGTTCGCAAGGCGGCCATTCTGTCTGGATGCAACCTCCTGTCTCACAGGAGCCCCTCCCCAGCTGCCTGCTCCTCTGGTGTCGGGTGCCCTGTCACCTCTTCTCTTCCTTGTCCCCTCCTCCTGTTTAACCCACCCTGCCTCGGGACCTTGGCAGCCATTTCTCTGTGTCACATCTCTGCTTGGACTGTGGCTGACAGACCCCGGCCTGGCTTCTTTGTGACTTTGGGTCCTGCTTTGTCCCTCCAGGCCCTGTAGGCTCAAGCGGTGCTCCTGCCTCGATGCCCACATGCTGGCAAGGGCAGGGATGTGCCACCTTGCCCGGCTCACTTCTCAAGCCTGTCTGCTCCCCAGGGCCTTACCTCCATGCAGTTCCTGTGTTTGGCACTCATCACCTTCAGGAGGACTTCCGTGTCGCGGGTCTCCCCATCCACGGCCTCGTGGCGGTGGCCACGGTAAATCTTGGTGAAGGAGCCGTGGCCTAGGTTCTCATGCTGTGGAAGGAGGGGGACAGTGGGCCAGATGGGGAAACTGAGGCCAGGGGAGCCCAGGGCTGGGCTTAGGGTCACACAGATGGGTGACATGCAAGTCCCAGGCACAGACCCTTACCCACTCCAAGGTGTCAGGGGGGATCTTGTGGAAGGTCATCTGGCTCAGGGAGCAGTGGGGCTGGGCCCGGGGGGACAAGGGGGCCTGGCTGCAGCCCCTTCGGACCACGATCAAATTGGACTTCTCTATGGAGAGAAGAGAAGACAGCAGACTCGCATCTCACCCATCAGTTCTGTGAGGCCTTGGGCCCAGCCCTGGGCTCCCCTGGCCTCAGTTTCCCTATCTGTGAGATGAGGTGAAAGGTCGCTCTGTGGTGGTCTGACTGCAATGTCCCCCAGAGCAGCACTTTGTAGAACCTTCGGGGTGGAGCCCGGAGGAGGACAAGTGGAGCTGGGGACAGACTTTGGGGTTTATTAATCCAGCCCACTCTTCTCTTTTTTTTTGTTGCTTTGTTTTGTTTTGGTTTTTCCAGGTAGGGTCTCGCTCTAGCCCAGGCTGACCTGGAATTCACTATGTAGTCTCAGGCTGGCCTCGAATTCACAGCGATCCTCCTACCTCTGCCTCCTCAGGGCTAGGACTAAAAGCATGAGCCACCATGCCCGGCTAACTCACTGTCTCTGCTCCCACCCTGCCACTGTGTGTGAAGGTGTGAGCTCTCCACCATGATGAAGGCCCCCAGAAACTAAACATTAAGGGAATTAAACCCTTTCCCCCCACAAGCTGCTACCGGCCGGGCATTTTGCCCATCAGGGAGAAGATAACTGTGCAGTCTTCAAGTTATAGACTTCTGTTCTTAGCTGGGGTACCCCAGAGGATACCCCCAAAATGGGGACTCCAGGTGCAGGGTTGGTTTGAGAGGAGATCCCCAAGAAGCCCACTGTGGGGCTGAAGTGTGACCAGGAAAGAGCCCTGGGAGGGCCCACAAGCATGTAGCCCTGTGGCAAGCAGGGCTCCGCCCCCGGAGGGACTTGTCCTATGATGGGAGCTTGTGCCAGCATGGAATTCACCTGCATGAAGGAAACAGATCAAGTCCTAGGGACATGACGCTCACATCCTGCCCTGCTGCATAGAGGTGAAGCCTGAAGGATGACGGGGCTGGATAGATGGCTCAGTGGTTAAGGTGCTTATCTGCAAAGCCTAGCGTCCTGGGTTCAATTCCCCAGGACCCACGTGGGCATGTGTCTGGAGTTCGTTTGCAGTGCTGGAGGCCCTGGTGTGCCCATTCTCTCTCTCTCTCTCTCTCTCTCTCTCTCCTCTCTGCTTGCAAATAAGAATCTATAAACAGGCCACCTTTTCCTCCTCTCACCCTCCTCATGGGGTTTCTGCTGTTGGGGACAAGAGAAGAGGACTCACCTTTGGGTCTGGGGGTGCAGCAGGACGTGAGACTCAGGGCAGCCCCATCCACATGCAGCCCAGTGTTCCTGCAAGTGGCCAGGAGCTCACGAAGGCTGCTGTGTGGCCGGCTGAGGCCAACCAGGGAGAAGGTGCCTGTGGGGTCCCGACGGATGAGGCAGCCCTTGTAATCCGGGCCCAGGGGGGTCTGCAAGGGAAAAGAGCCCTGAGCGACAGGGGTCAGCATCCCCACCCCCCTCTCAACAAATATTTATTTGCACTTGTGTGTCTGTGCCTATGGGCACAGCAGGGTCTCCTGCCTCTGCAAACGAATGCTAGATACCTGTGCTGCTTTCTGCATCTGGCTTGACATGGGTGCTGAGACCTCGAACCAGGGCAGGCGAGCTTTGCCAGCAAGTGGCTTCAGCCACTGAGCACCTGCCCAGCCCCCTCCTCCCTTTTTTTCCTTTTTTTTGAGTCAGGTTCTTGCTTTGTAGGCTGGCCTGGAACTCACCATCCTCCTGCCTCAGAGTCCTCTGCTCTGTGACTACAGATATGGGCTCTTCAGGGGGCAAAGTACACCCCACAATCCCCTTCAGCACAGAGGTCACTTCCTCCAGGAAGCCCTCCAGGGCAGCAGCAGTGAACCAACCTGGACGCAGGCAGTGAGAAGGAAGCTGTCAAAGTCCTGGGGGCTGCGGCGGAGAATGTAGGAGCCTGGACAGGAGCCTCCAGCCTTAAGCTTGTGGATGGCAAAATCCAGGCTGTGGGGACAGAGAACAGGAAAGGCACTAGGATTGAATGTTCTTTTCTGGGTGCTGGGGGGGTAGAACCCAGGTCCTCTCACATGCCACACTCTCCCGTAGGCTTGAACTGGGGTTGCATTCTGTCCCTCTGGAGCCCAGGCACTCTGACCAGGGAGCAACTCTTCCCCATTTGTAAAGGGACATTTCACTGAAGGTGACGCAGCATCCCAGCACCCTAGGAAATCCCCTTCCTTGGGTGTCCCAGGCCTATAGACTATGCACCAGGCCCTTTTGACCCCTTGTCCTGCACACTGTGGTGCCAGGAAATGACCCCACTGTGGCCCGCTGAGGTGGCTGCCTGCTTCTCACGTGATGGGGCCGTGGCACTGCTCGGCCACCTCCTCCAGCAGCCGTGGTGGGGCCACCTCCTTGCAGAAGAAGTGCCTGGAGTCACAAGTCAGGCGGAAGTAGCCATCCAGGAGGGCCACGAAGGACAGTGCCTGAGGCAACCCAGGGAACTCGGCTTCCTGTGATGGCGAACCAACTCCTCAGCACCCAACAAAGCCCCACGGAGCCCGCCCTTGCTTAGGTCAAGAATCAGGGTAGGGGGTCCCAGGCCCACCAGGATCTGGCTGTCTGTCCTGGTGATGGTCACCAGGCGATGCTCTCCAGCAGGCCCTAGGCGCAGAGCTTGCTTGATGCTGACGTCCACGATTTCTGGGAAGTCACAGAAGGACTGGAAGGCCTGAGGAAGAGGACGAGCTGAGGCTGGGGGCTACCACCTGGAGCACCCAGTCAACAGGACCCAAGACAGTACCCTGAGGCCACGCCCACCCCAGCCAGCCGGGCCCATTCGACCTGTAGACCCCTTCCTAATCAGAGCCACGCCCATAACGCAGTCCACGCCCACCAACCCCTGCTTTCGCTGGCTAGGCCCCACCCATCACGCAGAGCCCCGCCCTCAACCCCGGCTCTCCATGCTGACCACGCCCACCATCCTACCAGTCACGCCCACAATGGCTCCTCCTGCGTGCCCCGCCCACACGAGACAAGCCCCGCCCCATGGATGTGCCCCGCCCATCCGAGTCAAGTCCCGCCCCCACCTCGTTCCCTCCGGAGCTCCAGGCGACGCCGGAGCCGCCAGCCACGTGCAGAAGCCCAGGCCCGTCCGGTCCTCCGCCGACCCCGGGCAGCCCCACGCGGAAGGTCTCGCCGGCCACGGCGGGGTGGAGCCGCTCCAGGTCTAGGATGTACTTGGCCATGAGCGCCGGGCCCTCGGCCTGGCAGGCGGCCACGCGGCGCAGAGCGCGGACCACCGCCTTGCGGAAGCGCCGCCGCGTCACGAACCCGAGGCCCTCGATCAGCTCGCGGAGAGCGGGGGGCAGGCAGGCCTTGTAGCTGGGGGACAGGGGACAGCCTGAGCTCTAGGCCTGGGGACTCAGGCCTGAGAAGGGGTAGGGACACAGGCGACTGGAGGCAGGACCTCACAGAACACCCATCAGGGACCTTTCAGCTGGCCCTGCTGGGGCCTTGTCCACACGGACCTCAGCTGAGGGAGGCTGCAGGAGTCAACATTGAAAATGGGACTTTGAGGGGCTGGAGAGTTGGTTCAGCGATTAAGGCACCTGCCTGCAAAGCCTAAGAACCAGGGTTCTATTCCCCAGCGCCCTCCTGGAGCCAGATGCACAAAGAGGTGCATGCACCCGGAATTCTGGAGGCCCCGATGTGTCCATTCTCTCTCCCTCCCTCCTTGAAAATAAATGATTTTTTTAAAAATACGAAAATAGGGTTTTGAGGGATGACTAGGAGTTTAGTAAGGGAAGAGACAAGGACCCACTCACACGGATCTTTGGCGAAGAGGTTCCCAAAGGAGGGCCCAGGGCTAAGCAGGTCCCCTCCTCACCTGACTGTGTGCAGCAGCTCCGAGGGCCGCCTGGCCTGCTCCAGGGCCATCCTCGCCAAGTCCAGGACAGCCAGGCTGAGACACTCGTCCTGCTCCTGGAGGCTGAGGCCCACGGATAGACGTCCACTCAGCAGGTCACTGCGGTGCTGGGGCGGGCCACAGGAGGGTCAGCTGAACTCCCAGCCACATTCACGGCACCCCACTGTGGGTTGACCCCCTGACCCCCAACCTGAGCAAAGAGGTGTTCCAGGACCGGCAGGTCGATGATGGCGCTGGTCAGATCTTTGCGCAGCCCAAAACGGTGACAGGTCTCCAGGCCGAACCAGTTGGGGAAGAAAAAGCTGTGGGGGTGAGTGGGGGTGGACTCAGCTGAGGCCCCACGGAGCCCACATGGGGTGCTATGTGATCTTGGGCAAATGGCCCACCCTCTCTGGTCAATGCTGGTGGTGAATGAAGATGATGGAACTGTTATCCCGTGGGAAGGGACGTGTCCTACCGGAGTCTGTAGAGCAGCACTTGGGTTTCTGTGTCCTCGACGGAGAAGATGTGGCTTGGGGGGAACCAGCAAGACAGGTCCTCCGTGGCCAGAGCAAAGAGGGTGTGGTACACGGGCAGGATGCCTGAACAGAGGGGGATGTCACCGTATAGTCCCATGGACAGGGGGCCACCCCGTCCTCACCCTGCCACCTGTGACCCTTCCCCCTGGGCCTTTTCAGCTACTAATGATTCTTATTTACTTGAGAGAGAGAGAGAGAGAGAGAGAGAGAGAGAGAGAGCGCGCACCGGGCTGCAAAAGAACTCTAGACACACGTGCCACTTGGCTTTACGTGGATACTGGGGAATTGAAGCCAGACCTACAGGCTTTGCAAGCGTCTTTAACCGCTGAGCCCTCTCCCAGTCTCCACTATACCCTTTATGTCTAGATACGACCAGCTGTTTGTGTCATTGCCAGCGCCACCCTGAGCCTGCCCGCCTCCCTTACCAAACTCCCGTCCATCAAAGCCCCATCCACAATGCCCGCACAGCCCTCCAGGCACCCACTCACCAGAGGCCTTCGCAGCCTGCACGCACAGATCCTCTGCCGAGTACTCCCCGAAGGAGAAAGACAGGCGCTGGGGAGGCCCTGGGCCCCGAGGGGGCAGAAGTACCTGCAGAGCCCCCGTCTCTGACGATGACAGGCTGCAGGAGCGGTGAAGGATCAGGGGCGTCTCCTCGCTCGGAGGCGCCATGAGGGTGGCCTGCGGGTGACAGGTACCTTCAGTGCTAGCTGGGGAGGAAGTGAGCAGGACAGACACACAGCCGGGCTGAGGACAAGTGAGGAGCCACAAGCTCACCCGGGAGGGGGGAGGGGTGTGCTGGGGGAGCGGGTGCTTTGCACCCGTTCTTGTCTGTGCTTGGGCAGACACCTGCCCGCGCCGGCATCCCGCGCCGGCATGATCGGTTTTCACTGTTATCTACCTACCATTGACCAGGAAACAGGAATGCTGGCTTGTCCTCCTCCTCAACAAGGAAGGCCCCAGCCAGACCCCCTTCTCCCCAGGGACCTCCAGCTGGGTGAGTCCATGGTGAGGTTTGGAGGTCAGTGAGAGAAAGTGAGGGACGGATGATCAACTCAAGCCAACTGGAAGTCTCCAAAGAGAATGGTGTAGGTTAAAGTGATAAGAAAAGCTGGGCGTGGTGGCGCACACCTTTAATCCCAGCACTCCGAGGCAGAGGCAGGAGGATTGCCATGAGTTCAAGGCCACCCTGAGACTACTTAGTGAATTACAGGTCAGCCTGGGCTAGAGCGAGACCCTACCTTGAAAACAAAACAAATAGTGATAATATTTTTAAAGACACAGCTATGATGGTCTTTCCAGCACTGGGGAAGTAGAGGCAGGAGTTCAGGGTTAAAGTCAGCTACACGGTGAGTTCCAGGCCAGCCTGGGCTACAGAGTGAGACCCAGGCCAGCCTGGGCTACAGAGTGAGACCCAGGCCAGCCTGGGCTAAGGCTCATAAAGGCATGGAGCCGAGCCCCAGAACCCCGTCCTGGGTTTCCCCCACGGTTCCTCCGCCGGAGGACCGCGCGCCCTCCTCTGGGCACACCTGGCGGACGGCCCGGGCAGCCCGCCGCGCATGCGCCCTGCGCACCCAGGCCCCAGAGCGGGCGGGGCGGGGCGCGCCGGGACCCCCGCGTCCCTCCCTCTGCTCGCGCCCCGCCGCCGGCCGGGCCTCCCCGGGTCCCCCGAGCCCAGCGGGGCCCCGAGGCGCGGCCACCTCTTACCTGCAGGGTGGGGACCCGGGGCCGCGCGCTGGAGCCGGAGGCTGCGACAGGAAAGTCCCCGGCTCCTTCCTGTGTGGCCCCTGCGCTTCCTGAGCTGTCACTTACCGAAAGTCACTGCCGCCCGGGGGGCGGGGGCGGCGAGGAAAGTTCCAGAGGCTTCCGAAGTAGGCCACCCTGTTCACGCCGCTGGGGACCTCAGAGCCCCGCTGGTGGCCCACTGTGGCAAGCGGGGCAGCCTGGGGAAACTGAGTCCACCCAGGGCACAGAGCTGGGCGGGCTGGGTGTGTGCCACGGAGCCAGGTTCTGTTTAGGGACATCGGTCACGCGTCTTGGACAGGAGGCCTTGCAGGGGACCTGGCGGTGTGGACCAGGGACAGTGACCCAAAGAAAGGACGTGGGAGGTCAGGTTGTCACCACAGACAGAGGACGTGCCTGTCACCTCGGGGTGGGGGCTGAGGGGCAGGACTGCCATCCTGGGCAATTATTGGGGTTTACAGTCCTCAGAGGACGCATGGGGTGAGCAGAGGCTGGACCTCACCTCTGCCGCAGCAGCTGGACAGCAGCCGCCTGCCCCCTGTTGACCTGCTGTCAGGGTGCTGGAAAGAGCTATGCAGCCCGTTGGGGGTTGAAAAGTCATCGATGGTCTTAGCCAGCAGTGGACCCTGCAAGTTCACGGCTGGCCAGCCAGGCCAAATGTACCAACTGGGGCAATGGTGGCACGTGTGTTAAGAGGGAACCAACTGCTCTCTGAGTGGACTTGAGACCCAGGAATTCCTGCCTAGTACTGAAAACCTAACCCGAAGCCATGGAGGCCTGTCGTGGTGACGCCCACCTTTAGCCCCAGCACTTGGGTTCCAGGCCACAGAGTGAATTCCAGGTCAGCCTGAGCTAAAACAAGACTCTACCTTGAAAAACCCCAAAAAACAAAACCAAAGCTTAAGGCGAGGGCAGGACTCATAAGAGTCCCCGTGGGCTGCAGGGGATCTGCCTCTTGTCTGGCTGTGTGGAGATGTCATGGCCGCCAAACTGCCTTCTAAATACTGGCTTTTATGTCTTATTTCAATGCTCTTCTCACAAAGGGCTCGAGAAGCTTCTCCTCAGATGGTGTTGACCGTTGGGGTGACTCAAACCTCTCCACAGTGCTGAGAAGAAGTGACAGTGAGTGTCCAGCACTGGGACATCTCTATCCCTCCCTCCAGGGCTCAGGGTCCATTGTGGAAGAGGTGGAGGAAAGATTGTAAGAACCAAAGGAAGGGGAGGAATGCGAGCCTGCTTAATAGGAGGGGGAAAAATGATGGTATTAAAATAAAAGAAAGGGGCTGGGGAGATGGCTCAGTGGTTCAAGGCACCCGTGTGCAGAGCCTGATGGCCAGGGTTCCATTCCCCTGTCTACAGATCAGGCGTATGTCTGGAGTTCAGCTGCAGTGGTTAAAGGTCCTGGCCGGCTGGCCTGTTCCCCCTCCCCTAGCATATAAATACAGAAAATGCGAGAAAGAAGAGAGACCCAGTGGAAGAAAGGAGAGGGTTAGTGGAGGGGCTGGGAGAGGGGACCAAGGAGATTGGCTGAGGGCATTATGATACTGACAAGGATGTATTGTCTAGAGTTATCAATAAAAAGTTAAAATTTACAATAAATATATATTTAAGACTTAAAAAAGTTAAAATTTCATTTATTTAT
>PVHP010048509.1:0-12361 GCA_004024765.1 Zapus hudsonius
ATAAAATATTTAAAAAAAAAATAAAAAAAAATAAAAAAATAAAAAAAAAATTGAATGTCCTAAAACCACCCAAAACTATGTCTTCTTGCTCAGCCAGATGCTCCAGGGATCCTGTCTGGCTCTGCCTCTCTTCCAGGAGCCCATCCTCACCTGTCAGGAAAGTAGCCCCAGTGCAGAAGAACTTGTTTATCTCTCTTCATGACCGGCCGTACCCATTCCTCTGAGAACAAACAGAGAAGGGAGAGAGATAAGCTGAAGGGGAACACAAAAAGAACCCGTAAAAGGCTCTAAGCAGGTTCTGGCTTGTAGCAGGAGACTGGATAATGGGAATAAGAGGGGAGTGAGGGTTCAAGGGTTTCAAAGGAGAGAGGAGCCCCAGGTGTTTCATGGTGATCCAAGTAGTTCTCCACCTCCTAGCACAAGCCCTTCACTGCAGTCCAAGAAAAGCCAGGTCTCACCTTCTTCTAGGTTCCCTGGGACAGGATACACAACATGGGAGGCATTGCTCTTGTCCTCAGTGACTGTCCCCTGGATTGCACAAGGAGAAGCAGGTAAGGCTAGTCCTCTCTTGAGTGTGAATAAAACCAAAATAAATATAACTCTAGATTTCCCTTTCTCGCTGTATTCTTCTTAAGAGTGGGATTAAGGTTAGGGCATCCTCTCTAGTCGAGTGGCAGAGAGAAGCAGCTGAGAAACTGCTAACAATGGAGAAAAGTTGAAGAATTAAATATTTCTAAACATAGTCCTCTGGATAGTTAATTTACATATGGGAAATTTCAAGTAGACTGTATGTTCCTATCAATAATATCTATTTTTTTTGTTTTTGTTTTTTCCAGATAGGGTCTCATTCTAGTCCAGGCTGACCTGGAATTCACTATGTAGTCTCAGGGTGGCCTTGAACTCACAGCGATCCTCCTACCTCTGCCTCCCAAGTGCTGGGATTAAAGGCAAGCGCCACCACACCCGGCTTCTGTTTGTTATTTTTAAATTCCAAAGAACAAAGATTTTCTTTTTCTGACATGGGGACTCACTTTAGCCCAGGCTGACTTGGAATTCACTATGTAGTCTCAGGGTGTCCTCGAACTCTTGGCCCTCCTCCTACCTCTGCCTCATGAGTGCTGAGATTAAAGGTATGTGTCACCACGCCTGGCTTGATTTGTCTTATTTTGAGACAGGGTATCACTCTAAAGTTCAGACTGGCCTGAACTACCTATGTAACAAAGAATAACTTTTAAAGTCTTGGGCTACCTCCCAAGTGCTGGAATTATAGACACGCACCACCACACCTGGCTCCAAAGACTTCATTTATCTGAAATCAGGCATCTGTAGCTCAGTGGAAGTGGGTGTTTTTTCACCCAGGCCAATGCAGTGCCAGGAACAGTAATGTAAGCCTGGCAGGACTGGGGATGGAGGAAACCAGAGTGGCTCGAGGACTTAACTCTAGCTTCTGCCAAACAGAAAGAGCCATCTGCACAGTAAAAAATGTGGTAATTCAGGAATGCTTCTGGTACAGAAAACACCAGGAAAAGTCATGGATTTTTTTAAGTGTCTCCTGACCCATAAACTCACCTGGTGTCTCTTAACAATGTCCTTTAATTTCCCTAGCAGTTTGGGTTCGATATCTGGGCACAGGAAAATGTTAGGTCGAGACAAGCAATTATTCTGTGGGGAAAAGTAGATGAGATGAAGTTATGGGAAGGGCTGTTTCGTACTGTGAGGGAAGGGAAATGGATGAGGGCTGTTCCTGAGCATTACCTGTACCAAGGACTTCTCAATGGTCATGAACATTTCCACGTTGCGGTCCATGCGTGATGGATTCTGGAAGTCATAACGCCGCCTTGTGAAGGGACAATAAAACATAAGTGATGTAGCTCATGTCTGGGGATAAGGTGAGAGAATACAAGACTTCTTAACATGGGAAATGAGATAATATTGTCACAGTTTTTGCAAAAATCACAAGAGAGCTGGGGTTCCTGATCTCAACCGAATGAGTCACTCCATACTTAGTCTGAAAAGGAGAAAGCTCCAGATGCCAACACAAGAACCCTTTTCCTCTACAATTCACACACATACTCACTCAATCTTGGAACCCAAAGTAAGAGACACCTAGAATTTCTATGGGTGTTCTACTTCAGAAAAATCCCAGGGAATAATGGGAAATGCTCTCTAAACTATGTAAGAAGCGTAGAGAGAAGGCATCTCACCATCCCTGGTCACTCTTGAATTTGTAGGCAGCTGCAAGAATGTGGCACAGGGATCCTCCTGCTTTGAAATCTAGGAAACATTTGATCTACAAAATTGAGACAGGGAAGAAGTATGTGAAGGTTACATTGTAAATGCTCTTATCATATAAAAATCCTTCTACAAATTCCCACTCTGAACTGATCTCCCTCTCCAAGTTGGAAATCTTTGTTGTGTTCGATATAGAGTCACACTATGTAGCCCTAACTGGCTTGGAACTATGTACACCAGGCTGGTCTGAGACATCAGCCCTCCGAAGTGCTTGGATTACAGCAAGTATCATCATACCCAGCCCTCAACGTTGGAAATCTTTAACCCTTGTGCCATTATATCATGGCCTGGAATAGGGAAGAAAAATAGACCAGTATTCATAAAGCTCCACTCTGTGCCAATCACTTCCCTCATCTTCTACTGCAGAAATCCTACAAGCAGGTCTATTAATTTCATCCAGAGACAAAGGAAACAAGACTTATGAAGGTTGTCCAAGAGCTGTCAAATGGCAAAGCCAGGATTAAACAAGCTTGTGCCAATCCAAACCTCATCCTCTCCCCCCACCAAATGAATCCAGAGCCTAGCACATGGTAAGCAATAAGTCTACCAGAGCTACACCCCCCCAGCTCCTCTTTTCTAAAATTTTATTTTGAGGCTTAAGAATGTAGGTCAGGGGATGGAGAGATTGCTCAGCGGTTAAGGCACTTGCTTCCAGTGCCTAAGGACCCGGGTTCAATTCCCTAGTACCCACATAAGCCAGGCGCTCGCTTGCTCTCTCTCTCTCTCTCTCTCTCTCTCTCTCTCTCTCTCCCCTTGAAAATGAATAAATATTAAAAAAAAGAATGTAGGTCAGTAGAGTATTTGTTCAATCTCTAACACCAGATAAACAGGGACATGTGATGCTCACCTGTAAGCCCAGCACTCAGTAGGTAGAGGAGGAAAATTAGAAGTTCCAGGCCATCCTTGACTAAGGGCAGGGGGATGGCTGGAGAGATGGCTTAGTGGTTAAAGGCAATTGCTTTCAAAGCCTGTCAGACCAGGTTCAATTCCCTATTACCCACACAAGGCCAGATGCAGAAAATGACACATGCAAGGTTGGAGAGATGGCTCAGCAGTTAAGGCGCTTGCCTGCAATGCCTAATGACCTGGGTACGATTCCCCAATACCCACAGTGGTGCAAGTATCTGGAGTTTGTTTACAGTAACTGAAGGCCTTGGTCTCTCTCCCCGTCTTTCTTCTATCTCTGCTTATAAAGATACTCTTAAAAAAAAGAAAGTGACACATGCATCTGGAGTTCATTGCATTGGCACTCCCACCCCCCTCTCTGCTTGCAAATTTAAAAAAAGAAAAAGAATAAGCTAGAGAGATGGTTTACGGTAAGGTGTTTGCCTGCAAAGCAGAAGGATCTGAGCTCAATTCCCCAGTACCCACATAAAGCCAGATTCACAAGGTGGAACATGTGTCTGGAGTTCCTTTGCAATGGCTGGAGGCCTTGGTGCGCCCATTCTCTCTCTGTCTACCTCTTCGAAGAGCCTAACAGTGTTTGCTGTGCAAGTATGCAGGCCTGAGTTCAATACCAACACCAAGTTTAGAGCCAGGTGTGGCTTACCATTCCTTTAACAGCAGGACTGCAGTGTGAGTTCCAGAGAGAGACCCTGTCTCAAGGGAGTAAGGCAGAAGAACTATGGCCTCTGCATGTGTGTGCACGTCTGCACACACATGGGCATATAGCACAAACACTATGCTACACATACCAAAAAAAGAATAAGAAATCTACAAAGAAAACCTTTAGGGCTGGAGAGATGGCTCAGTGGTGAAGGCACTTGCCTCCAGTGCCTAAGGCCCTGGGTTCAATTCCCCAGGACCCACATAAGCCAGACCCACAAGGTGGTGGCCCTGGTGCGCTCTCTCTCTCTCTCTCTCTCTCTCTCTCTCTCTCTCTCTCTCTCTCTCTTTCTCTCTCTGTATCTCTGCTTGAAAATGAATAAATAAAATATTTTTAAAAAAGAAAACATTTAAAAGATAGGGTCTTGTTTTATAGTTCAAGAAGGCCTTGAACTTACTATGTAGTTCAGGCCAGCCTCTTAACTTACTTTTTTGCCTTAGCCTCCTTAGTTCTGGGATTTCAGGCACGTACAGATATTTTCTAAGCATATAACTTTTGGGGCCAGGCATGGTGGCACATGCCTTAAATCTCAGCATTTGGGAAGCAGAGAGGAGGATCACCATGAGTTCAAGGCCAGCCTGGGACTGAGTTCCAGGTCAGCCTGGGCTAGAGTGAGACCCTACAAAACACATACACACACACACACACACACACACACACACCATTTTGGGGGCTGGAGAGATGGCACAGTGGTTAAAGTCACTTGCTTACAAAGCCTGACAGCCTGAGTTCAAGTCCCCAGTACCCTTGTAAAGCCAGATGCACAAAGTGGTGCATACATCTAGAGTCTGTGTTTGCAGTGTCAGGAAGCCCTGGTGTGTGCTCTCTCTCAAATAAATAATAAAAATATTTTTAAAATATGTATATATAACTTGTGTGACTGATTCCCCAGTATCAAGTAGAACCAGATGCACAAAGTGGTTCATGGATACATCCAGTTTTTTTTTTTTGTTTTGTTTTTTGCAGTGGCTATAGGCCCTGGTGGGCTCATTCTCTCTGCCTGCTTGCAAATAAATAAAAATATTTAAATACACATATGTATAGACTTATATAACTTTTGAACCAGAAGTCATGGTGCATGCCTTTAATCCCAGCACTATAGGGAGGCTGAAGTAGGATCACCATGAGTTCAAGGCCAGCCTTGGCCACAGAGTGAGTTCCAGGTCAGTTTGGGCTAGAATGAGACCCTACCTCAAAGAAAAAAGAAAAAAAAGAGAAGGGGAGGGAGGGAGGAAAGAAAGGAGGGAGAGAGAAAAATACAACTCTTTTCCAGTTTTGAGGATTCATCCCTTTCCTCTTGCACTCACGGGCAGTTTAGTAAGCGGTGCATTGCTGACGTGTTTGCCAAAAACTTCTTCTTGAAATTGTAGCAACTGTACAACCAGGCTAGACAGGGACTTGTTGGTTGGAGGCTCTGCTTGTATATACTAGGAGAAAGGGGAAAGAAAACACAGTTCCCAGATAAGTTTTCTACCATTTTCCATATTTTGTTCCCAAGGGTTCTGGGGGCACCTGGGGTAGAGACACTAGGGTCTTTCTCCTCCATGTGTCTGGTCTCTAGAAGGGAGGCTGGAAAGCAAGCTGAATGGACGCTCTCCAGCCTGGGCTGACAGTCAGGGAAGCACCCAGCTCCTCCTCAGCCACAACCTGAAACTGGAGCTGCAGGACACCCTGTTATCTAGGCACCTCATCTCCAACCAACAGCACTGAGGGGTGTAAACATATTTTTATTAGGTAGAAACTTTGCATGTACACGTCATGCATTGGTCCCTTCCTCAGAGGAACTGCTGGTGTGCCCCATGGGGATTGAGGGCTGTTGTGGAGCAGCAGTCTGTCATTTTTTGAAGGTTAACAGAATTCAGGCCAGAGAAACAAAATTGCTTTTAGGCTCTGAGGGGAAGTTGGTGGAAGCCCAGGATTTGTTGTATGAAGGTAAGGAGAGCAAGCTGACTTGGGAACTAACTGCCTGTGGGGTTTGCTTTTGCTGGCACTGGGCATGGGCATCTTTACAGGCCCTCCCAGGCAGGAAGGAGCATTTACAACCCAGCCTGATAAGAAACAGCGGGAAAACATCTATCCTTTCGGAGGAAACTGCCTGTCACTCAAGCAACCGGGCCTTCTACCTTTCCCTATTATGCTACTGAGCCAGAAGGCGACTTTCTCTTTACCTTTTGACCCTATTTCCTCTACCCTAATCACCTCTCAGTGGGAGGGAGAGGTAAATGACAAAGAACACCCGCAGACAGACTAAAGACCCTGGACTGACCTCACTTGTCACAGACCCAACAGCTGTTTGTCAGGAGTCTGACACCCAGAGACCCCTGCATGGCAGTCAGGCTCGTAACCAGGATTAGTGAGCGGCCTCCTAAGCCTCTACAGGAGGCTGCCAAGCTGGGGCAGGAAGAATGGTAAAGGGAAGCAAGCAAAGAGTCCTTAACTGGGGTAGCGAGAGGCAGGCCATGTCCAGGAAAAAATAAATAAAAAGAGGCCTGCAGACAAAGACGACACAGGAAGAGGTTCGGTAGAAAGCACCACCTTTGTTCAATGCCCTTCGGATCGCCAGCTACCGGGGAAGGCGTGGGGGCTGCCCTGGCCCGCAGACCTCAAATCCATGCCAGGCTAGGTCGAAGGGACTTCATTGTGAAGCCGAGGCACGGTCGGCCAAGAGGCCCTGTCCCCCGGGGAGGTCCCGCTGCCCTCTGGATGGAGGGGCCCGAGCCCGGGGGCAGGTGGTCCCCAGGTGGGGACCCTTCTGGGAGCGACGGGCACGGGGCCGGCGCCTACCCTCCCGCTGTCCTCATCTGTCCGTGAACGTCCACAAAGCACCGGGAGGGAGGCCTGGGCCCCGCGGCGCCCCGGCTCGGTGGGCAGCCCAGGCGGGGGCCGCGGCGGGCACCCGGGAGGGGCAGCGCCGAGGCTGCGCGGAGGGCCGCGCGGGCCACCGGGGCAGAGGGCACGGCGGCGGGGGCGGGGTGGGCGCGGGGGAGGGGCGCGGGCGCCGGCGGACGAGCCCGAAGGCCGCGGGGAGGGGCGGCGGCGGGAGGGTGGGCCGAACCCCGGGGAGCCGCGGGCCGGCGTCCCTTTGTCCCGCCCCGGGCCCCGCGCGGCCCTGCCCGCGTACCTTCTTGTAGTTCTTGCCGAGCCAGAGCCGCACGTTGTCGAACTGGGTCACGGTGTCCGCGGCCTCGTAGTACTTCACGTTGGGGCCGCCGTCCTTCTTCCGCACCGCCATCTTCTCGGGCTCGGGCCCCGCCGCCGCCGCCGCCGCCCGCGCCGCTCAGCTCAGCTCCCGCCTCCGCCTCCTCCTCCGCCCGCCTCCCGCCGCCGCGGCCGCCGCCTCCCGCCGCCTGGGCGGCCCCGGCCCGCCGAGCGCCCCCTGCTGGCAGGCAGGCAGGCAGGCAGGCCCGCGCGGCGGCGGCCAGAGCGGCGGCACCCCGGCCGGCGGGCGGCATCCCGGCGCCCCTTCCTGGCCGCGGCCCGCGGCCTCTCCGCGGCAGGCAGGCTCCCCACGTGCCGTCCCGGACGCCCCCGCCCGCGCGGCCCCGATCCCGGGCGCCCCGAGCCCCTGCCTCCCTGCGCCCACTCAGCGTCCCGTCACTTCGGCCCGCTTCGCTGTCGCCCGGGGACTCGGCGCTGGGCCCGCGCCGGTCCCTGGGGGCGGCGGAGGTGGGCGGGGTCCCCAGGTGCGCGACCCCGGCCCCGGCCGCGTCCTGCCGGCGGGCGGGCGGCTGCCCCGGCGCGGCGCCGACCCCTTCTGTAAGCGCGCGGTGAGGCCGGGTTTTGGGAGTCACGGTGGCCGAGTGGTTAAGGCGTTGGACTCGAAATCCAATGGGGTTTCCCCGCACAGGTTCGAATCCTGTTCGTGACGGATGCTTATTTTACCCCACACATTTTGCAGACGGAATCCCGGGCTTCACAGGTAACTTTCCTTCGTAATTAGAAGAGGAAATCAAGTCCACTGGTCGCACCATTTCACTGGAGTCGGTTGGGATCAGGTCCCGATAATTCTATACAACTGTATTAGCTGTTACTCAGAATTCTGTAATGCAAGGCGGAGGTTTGGCACACGTTTCTTGGTGTGGGCCACCAAATTTTTGAGGGGAAAACAAAGGATGTGTGTGAAGAGGAACAAAGGATGAGTTGTTTTGATTGTAGGTTGTGTAATATATGTCAAACCTGGAATTTCTAGGAAAAGAGGACATCTCTGAATTTCTTGAAGTCTGTCGACACTGAAGATCCAGGAAACAGCATTCTCTTTTGGATTTTCTCTCACCTGTTTGTTTTATATTCATTATTCTTTATTTGTAAGCAAACACACACACATACAGAGAGAGAGAGAGAGAGAGAGAGAGAGAGAGAGAACACCAGGGTCTCTTGCCCCTGCAAAGGAACACCAGATGCATGGGCCGCTTTGTGCATCTGGTTTTATGTGGGTACTGGGGAATCAAACTTGGGCCATCAGACTTTGCAAGCCTTTAACCATCTCTCCAGCTCTCTCCCCCCCTTTTTTGGGGGGTCAAGGTAGGGTCTCGCTCTAGCCCAGGCTGACCTAGAATTCACTATGTAGGTCTCAGGCTGGCCTTGAACTCACTGTGATCTTTTTTTCTTTCATTTTCTTTCTTTTTTCTTTTTTTTTCTTTCTTATTTTTTTTTTCAAGGTAGGGTCTCTAGTCCAGGCTGACCTGGAATTCACTATGTAGTCTCAGGGTGGCCTCGAACTCATGGTGATCCTCCTACCTCTGCCTCCTGAGTGCTGGGATTAAAGGCGTGCGCCACCACGCCTGGCTCTCACAGTGATTTTTCTTTTTTTTTATTTTTTTCTTTTATTTTTTTTATTTATTCATTTTCAGGAGGAGAGAGAGAGAGAGAACCACCAGGGCCACCACCTTGTGGGTCTGGTTTATGTGGGACCTGGGAAATTGAACCCAGGGCCTTATGCACTGGAGGCAAGTGCCTTAACCGCTGAGCCATCTCTCCAGCCCTCACAGTGATCTTTCTATCTCTGCCTCCCTGCATGGTTTTTACTCTGTTGTCTAGGCTGACCTAGAACCTTCTGCCTACGCCTTTTGAGTGCTGTAATTACAAGTGTGAACCCACTATTTACACCCTGTAAACTCATAACATTCTTCTACAAAAACAAATTCTTTTTCTTTTGCCTTCTAAATGTTTCAGCTCAGTCCACTCTTTAATGTATGTTGAGCTGCACTTATGCATAAACCTTGCCATGACTGCTTCATTTTGTTTTCTAGGGAGGGTCTCACTCCAGCCCAGACTGACCTTGAACTCACAACGATCATTCTACCTGTTCCTCCCAAGTGCTGGGATTAAGGAATCACAGATGAATGCACCCCTGTGCATCTAGCTTTTGTGCCCTCAGCCCTTGTTTTATTTTATTTTTTCCAGACAGAGACAGAGAGACTGAGACACACTGAGCATGGGCACCAGGGCCCTAGACACTGCAAAGGAACTCCAGATGCATGGGCCACTTTGTGCACCTGGCCCTACATGGGTACTGGGGAATCAAACCCAAGGTTGTTAGGCTTTGCAGGCAAACACCTTAACCACTGGACATTCTCTCCAGACCCTTATTTTTAAATATTTTATTTCTGAAAAAGAAATGGGTACACCAAGACCTCCAATCCCTGCAAATGAACTCCAGATGCATGCACCACTTGTGCATCTGGCTTTATGTGGGTACTGGGGAATAGACTCCAGGGTGTTAGGCTTTGCAGGCAAGTACCTCAAACACTGAACCACTGAGCTGTCTCTCCAGTCTCCAGTTTTTTTTTTTTTTCAAAGTAGGGTTTTGCTCTAGATCTGGCTGACCTCGAATTAGCTTTGTAGTCTCAGGTTGGCCTTGAACTCATGGAAACTCTTCTACCTTGACCTCCCAACTGCTGGAATTAAAAGCATGCAGTACCACAAGTGGCTCTTTTAAAAATATTTTTAATTAGCCAGGCATGGTGGCGCACGCCTTTAATCCCAGCACTTGGGAGGCAGAGATAGGAGGATTGCCATGAGTTCAAGGCCAGCCTGAGACTACATAGTGAATTCCAGGTCAGCCTGGACTAGAGCGAGACCCTACCTCAAAAAAAAATATTTTTTTAATTTATTTGCAAGCACCCAGAGACTAGAGACAGAGAGAGACTGAGTGAGCATGCCAGGGTCTCCAGCCACAGTAAACAAATTCCTGATGCATACACCACTTTGTGCATCTGGCTTTATGTGGGTACTAGGGAATTGAACCTGGATCATCAGGCTTTGCAGGCAAACACCTTAACCAGTAAGCAATCTCTCCAGCTTCATCCCTTTATTTAAAAAAAAATTTGGCTGAGCCTGGTGGCATATGCCTTTGATACCAGCACTCAGCAGGCAGGGGTAGGATTGCCATAAATTTGAGGCCTCCGAGACTACATAGTGAATTCTAGGTCTACCTGGGTTAGAGCGAGACCTTACCTCAAAAAAAATTGTTTTTGATAGCTTCCATAAGTATAGACAATCAACCATGATGATTCCTACTCTATTTTATTTTTAGAGGCAGGGTCTCATTCAGGCCATACAGGATGACCTGTAACTTACTCTATAGCAAAGGCTCACCTCAAACTCAACAGAGAGCCTTCTACCTCAGCCTCCTGAATGCTGGGATTATAGGCCTGAGCCACCATGATCCACCAAATATAAACATTTTAAAATATTAATTTTAATGATGTATTTCTAAATATTCATTTGAGAGTGTATGGGCACTTCAGGGCCTCATGCCACTGCAAACAATCTGCAGATGCATGCACCACTTTATGCTTTTGGCTTTATGTAGGTACCAGGTAATTGAACCTAGGCCTTCAGCCTTTGTAAATGTGCATCTATAACCACTGAGCAATGTCTCCAGCCCCTAAAATTTATTTCTATTTGCAAGTGTGTGTGTGCATACATGTGCCAAGATCTCTTGGCACTACAATCGAGTAACTGGCTTTATGTGGGTGGCTGTGGAATTGAACTTGGGTGGGCAGGATTTGCAAACAAGCACCTTTAAAGAGTCCTCTCCCCAGGTCCAAATACAAACTCTTGACACAGATAAACCACTGAGGATTTTGAAGTTTGGTTGTGTAAATTGGTGGTTATGTGTATGTATTATGATTGGACTATAAGTTTTTTTAAATATTTTATTTATTCATTTTCAAGCAGAGATACAGAGAGAGAGAGAGAGAGAGCACACCAGGGCCACCACCTTGTGGGTCTGGCTTATGTGGGTCCTGGGGAATTGAACCCGGGACCTTAGGCACTGGAGGCAAGTGCCTTAACCGCTGAGCCATCTCTCCAGCCCCCTGGACTATAAGTTTCTTGAGAGAATGTGTTTTGTTTCTTTGCATCTCGGCTACAAGGCTGTATACACATAGATGAATGATGTAATGAAATAATAAACAGAACCTGCCCCCTTTTCTGTCACTCTTTTCAGATGTAAGTTTCTGAAGCTAAGAGAAGAACTGACCAGCAGAGGACAGTCAACAACCATATTGTGAGGGAATGTGAGGCCACATAGTTACAAAATGGAGGCTCAGAGGAAGGAGAACAGGACAAGCCTTGGTAGTTGAAGATCATCTCTTTCACTCTTGTGCTTCCCTTGAATGTGGGGATTGATAACTTTCGTGTATCATTGATAATTTCACATTCCTAGCACTCAGTAGGACAAGTTAGGAGGATCATGAGTTTGAGGTTCAACTCATGCTGCATAGTGAGTTCAAGGCCAATCTAGACCAAATTTTGTTTGGTTTTAGGAGTAAGGTCTCGCTCTACTCCAGGCTGACCTGGAATTCACTATGTAGTCTCAGGGTGGCCTCAAACTCACGAAGATCCTCTTACCTCCCTGTGAAGGTTAGGTTTTGTTGTCAACTTGATCTTTTTAATTATCTTGGGTGGGTCTCTGAGGATGTTCACAGAAAGGCAGCCTCTCAGTAGGGGACAGGATGTGAGGAAGCTCAGAGCAGATGGAAATGAACATCCCTTCCTGGGAGGGCAGACAGGAAGGAAATTCCAGAGACTCAGGAAGCCAACAAGTCTGGGATAGGGTTTCAAGACCCAACCCTAAGGCCAGCCTCTTTGACTATTATTGAACTTCCCCTGGATCTGCAGCTTCAATAAACCCTTTCCTCCCATAACTGTGCCTGACTTGGAGATTCATCCCAGTGGCGTGTGACTAAGACGCTCTCCCTCCCTAAAATAAATTTAAAAATATTTTATTTATTCATTTTCAAGCAGAGAGAGAGAGAGAGAGAGAGAGAGAGAGAGAGAGAGAGAGAGAGAGAGAGAGAACACACCAGGGCCACCACCTTGTGGGTCTGGTTTATGTGGGACCTGGGGAATTGAACCTGGGGCCTTAGGTACTGGAGGCAAGTGCCTTAACCGCTGAGCCATCTCTCCAGCCCTCCATTTGATTTTTGCATCTTGATTTTTTGATCTTTTTTTTTT
>PVHP010048510.1:0-12433 GCA_004024765.1 Zapus hudsonius
AACCCTGTTGCTGAAGAAACCACAGAATACCATCGTTCAGCATCGAGAGACTCTTCGAGGCCTGGAATGGTAACCAGCTCCCAGATGGCAGTTAGTGCAGTGCTGGAAGACACTACACAAGCTGCCAGGGGAAGCTGAACAACGACAGCTGGTGTAAACAGACCACTGGCATGAAATACAGTCTGAGGCCACGAGTAGGTTGACCACACCTCCTATTGGGAGAGAAAAGGAAACCAAGAAAGGAGCACGTGTGCAATGGAGGAGCCTGAACCTGGGGGAGACAATCAACAGCTATTAAATTCGGCCAAATATTCCACTCAGTGAGGGGGAACCCTTGATTGGAACTGGGGATTCAGGGCGATATGCAACAGATCACATACTCTTGGGCTACCAAGAAAAGAAGCACTATGCGATTGACTGCCGGGGAGGCTTTTAAAAATAGAAGCTAAGTAATCCAGATTGTTGTATATTTATTAACTGATACTGACCTCATTCTCCGATGGAGATTGTGTTTGTATTTTTCAGGATACAGCGAGGGAGCTGTGGCCAATATAACCCTACCAACCAACTGCAGGCAGAAAGCTGAGATCCTGGCATGAGATGAGCCACCACAGTCATACGGGGGAGGAGCCATATGGAACCCCACAGAGAATGATTGGATGTACAAGGGACCCACAGCCATAGCCATTCAATCAACAAAAGATAAGCCAGTGTGACAGAAACCAATGAATCTCAACACAAAAACCCCTAAGCTCACAACACCATAGCAGCCTCAATACTCACCCACCATGACTCTGGGAACTGAGCGGAAGTAGGGGCGGAAAGATTGTGAGAGCTGTGGTGGGGGAGAATATCAGAGACTTGGCAACCCTCAGTAACAACACACTTGGGACATGAGAGCCCGGCTGAAGAATGAGCTATCAATGGTCCCCTACTACAAAGACTGATACAGAAGGCCCACTGAGGAGGATATCCAGCTGACTGGGGATGGGGAAGGGGGGCAACGGGGAATTGGGGATAACAACTCATGGTTGGCCCACTAAACAATGTAACTCATTATGAACAATAAAGAAAAAAACAGAAATAGACTCCAATAGCATCATAGTAGGAAACTATAATACACAACTTTCATCACTAGACAGATAATCCAAACAGAAAATCATCAGGGAAATAAGGTATCTTAACATCATAGATCAACTATATCTAATAAACATCTACATATAAATGAATATTCCACCCCTAGACTACAGAATATACATCCTTCTCTGCAGCCCTTGGAACCTCCTCCAAAATAAACCACATATTAGGGCATAAAACATGCCTCAATAAATTCAAGGATTGTCATAGTCCCCAATATCAGACCACAATGCATTAAAGCTGGAAATTGAAAATGGGAGAAAAAACACTATTAGTGAGTGAACAATCTACTAGTAAACAATGAATGAGTCATTCAAGAAATCAAAAAGGAAATGAAAAATTCCTTGACCTAAATGATTAAAAAATACAATATACCAAATCTTATAGAACACAATGAAGGCAGCACTAAGGGGGAAATTCATAAATTTAATTGTCTTCATAACAAAGAAAGAGTGATCTCATATAAATAACCTAACCATTCACCTAAGGGCATTTTGAAATCTAGAAAAATCCAACCCTAGGAGTTCAAAACAAAAGAAATAATTATAGTCCTATATCCCTAGTAAACTTAGATGCAAAAATTCTGAATAAACTCCTCACAAACCGAAGAGAACAACATTTCAAAAGTACTATCTACTTTAACCACATTGGTTTCATCCCAGAGATGCAGGGATAGTTCAACATATGAGAAATAATTAACATAATCCACCAGAAAAAGAAATTAGCAAGACTGTTCTGTTTTCAGTAGCCTCCCCCCAAAAAAAAAATCAAATACCTTGGAATAACACTAACCAAGAATGTGAAAGACTTGTATAATGAAAACATAAAAATGCTCAAGAAGGAAATTGAGGAGGACATGAAAAGATGGAAAGATCTTTCATATTCCTGGGTAGGTAGAATTAATATTGTAAAAATGGCAATTCTTCCAAAAGCAAAATAGAGATTCAATACAATGCCAATAGAAATCCCAGCTTCATTCTTTACAGACATACAAAAATTAATCTCAAAATTTATTTGAAATGGCAAAAGACCTTGGATAGCCAAAAGTATCCTTAGTAAAAGAAGCTCCTCAGGAGGTATCACCAAACCCATTCTAAAGATATACTACAAAGCCATAGTAACACAAACAGGATGGTGCTGCCAAAAAAAACCCGACAGACCAATGGAACAAAATTGAAGAGTAACTTATAACTCAGGGAATTCAGCTAAAGAGGGGGCCAGAAAGATTATAACAGCCATGGAGTGGGAAACTTTAGAGTTATAAATGCTCACAATAAAATTAGGAAGATCTTCTTTAAATATTTTATTTACTTAGTTGCAAGAGAGAGAAACTGATATGATGAAAGGGCATGCCAGGAGCTCTTGCCATTGCAAACTCCAGACAGAGGTCCCCTTTTTTGCATCTGGCTTTATATGGGTACTGGGGAGTTTCTGAACCCTGGTGCAAAGGCTTTGCAAGCAAGTGCCTATAATCAATAAGTCATCTACCACAATCCAAGATAGATCTTAAATAAATACTGATGCACTGCAAGCATCTGGAAAAACACTAAGAAAGCAAACCTAAATAAATAAATAAATAAACTCAATAAATAGTAATAAATAGCACAAAAGGGGGGGGGCAGAAATAAAACGGAGACCAAAAGAACAATATATGGAATCAATCAAGCAAAGATTTGTTTTTCACAAAAATTAACAAGATTAACAAGGCCCTAGTCAAAATATCAAAAATAAAGGCAGAGAAGACCAAAGTTAATAAAGTAGAGATGCCAGAGTTGGTATCACAGATTCCAGTGAAATCCAGAAGATCATTAGAGATTACTTTGAAAACTTATACTGTAAACAGGCATAACAGCATAAAAGAAATGGATAAATTTCTGAACATATGACCCATCAAATTTCAATCTAGAAGATATAAATAATTAAACCAAACTCATAACCAGTGGTTAGATGGAAGCAATAATTCAAGATTTTCCCACAAAGAAAAGCTCGGAAGTAGATGCATTCACTGATGAAATTTATCAAACTGATACTTCTCAAACTTTTCTACAAAATAAAAGCAGAGAACACTGCCAAATTTATTCTATGAAGCCACTATTACCCTGAGAGCAAATCCCAATAAAGAAATAACAAGTAAAAAAGTGAGAGCTACAGACACATTTCTTTGACAACCTATATGCAAAATTTTTCAACAAATACTTGTAACTAAAATTAATAAAATGATATATCATGATCAAGTTGGCTTCAGTTCAGATTCAGGAATTACTCAACATCTACAAATTAATTAATGTGCTACATAAAATAAATTAATTTGAGGACATACATCACATGATGATCTCAATACATGCAGAAAAACGCATGTGGCAGAGTTCATCATGCCCTTAAAGATAAAAGTCTTGAAGAAATCAAGAAGGGACAGAGCATACTTAAACATAATAATGACTATATGTGATAAACTTATATAAATTTTACTAGCTGAGACAAAACAGAGTATTTCCTTAAAAGTATGGGAAAAGACCAGAATGCCCACTCATTAAATATGGTGCTTGAAGTCTCAGAGTAGTAAGAAAAGTGAGAGAGATATAAAAAGGGTATCTAAAAGGAAATACACAATAAGTAAGAAAGAATTCAAATTGCCTCTATTTGTAGATGACATAACTTGATATTCAAAGGACCCCAAAGGGTTCTACCAGGAAAATTGTCCCAGGACTCTACCAGGAAACTTGTAGATGTGATTCATAATTTCAGAATTTACTGAATATATTATCATTAAAAATTGAATAGTTTTTCTATGTATCTATTAGAAAAAGTATCCCATTAATAATTGCTTTTAAAATTAGCTACCTGGTAATAAAATTAGCCAAGGAGATAAAATACTTCTACACTATAAACTTTGAACACCAAAAATTTTTTGAATAATACACTAGATTTTGGAGGTCTCCTATAATGTTTTGATAATTCATATATTGCCAAAAGTAATCTAAAGAATCAGTGTAATCTCCACCAAAATTCCAAAGACCTTCTTCCCAGAAGTAAACTATCTAAAATTCATATGGAAACATAAAAATACTATAGATTGACAAAGAACACTAGTATACCACAGTATAACCTCCCTTATATTACAGAGCCATAGTAACAAATATTGCATGATACCAAAAAGACACATAGACGAAAGAATGTAAATAGAGCACACAAAAATAAATCCACACAGCTATGACCACCTAATATTTGACAAAAGTGTCAAAATATATGCTAAAAATACAGTTTATTCAATAAATGGTGCTGGTAAAATTAACCATTCACCTGAAGAAAAACGAAATTAAATCCATATATCTCAACTTACATAATAATTAATTGAAAATCAAACACCATAATTTAAAACCTGAAATATTGAAATTATTAGAGGAAAACACATAAAGTTGTATGTACAGGCAAGAATTTTCTGAATAGTATTCTAATAATAACACAGGAAAGAGCCCCAATAATTGAAAAACTGGATTACTTAAAATTACACCACATGGTTTTCCGCTGGCCTCCACACCCATTCTTTAGGTCTCATGTATCTACACTCACATACATGAATGCATGTATACACACACACATATACAATTTTAAAAAGGGAATTTTTTAAAATGATGGCCACAAATACTGTTAAGGATATGGGAAAGAGGAGCACTTATTTTCTACTGGTGGAAGTGTTACTGGTACAGCCACCATGGAAATCAGTAGGGAGGTTTCTCAAAAAAAAAAAAAACTAGAAATAGAACTATCATATAGCCCTGCTCTACCACTCTCAGACACTTACCCAAAGGACTCTACATCCTACCAGAGAGACACCTTCACATCCATGTTTATTTCGGCTTTATTCACAATAACAAGAAGATAGAATCAGCCTAGATGTCCATTTACAGATGAATTGATAATAAAAATGAGAAGTATATACTCAATGGAATTTTTAGCCATAAATAAAACATGAATTTATGATTCACCCAGGCTCAGAAAGAATACCACATATTCTCTCTCAAATACAGATTCTACTTTTAAATTGATAGGTGTGGGGTGTGGATATAAGCCATGAAACTAGGAAATGAGGCCTTGCAAGGGAAGAGGAGGTTTTCTGAAAACATTTGAACATTTGACATTGAGCAGAAAGGGGACTAGAAGTGTCAGGCTCCAGGGACACAGTGTGAGGAGAATGGAGAAGAGAGAGGGCAGTGGATCAACAGAAACCTTGTGTGGGAAAGTGTGGTGATGGAACTGGTAGTTTGTATGCTATTTAAAAATAAGCAAATAAAAATATGATCAAAAGGTGTATAAAAAGATGAAAGGATATGGAACATGTGTGCAATGAAGTGAAATGTACCCTTAATACAAATAAATAAAAAGCTAGGAATTGTGGCTTACACTTTTAATTCCAGCACTGCAAGGAGAGGCTGAGTTCAGAGAATTACCATGAGTTCCAGGCTAGCCTGGGCTACAGAGTAAGTTCTTGGTCAGTCTGGGCTAAAGTGAATCTTAATTAATTAATTTATGAATGATTGATTAAATCTTTTCTCTTAATTACTAATTCAAATTTCCCAGAACCCAAGCCGTAATGATTATTAGGTGAGACTAGGCATAACAATCCAAGGCACAAGAATAAGGTATCAAGACTCAATAAAAGAATAAAAACAATGGAAATGTATGGTATTTTATCTGAACTTGTTACCATTAATATAATGATTTGGATGAAATTTACTATATTATATCTACCTTTTCATTTATATACCATAAAATAATATGTACAGATACTTTCCAATATTTTTTCACCATAAATTCTTACATGTTTCTAAGTTGTAGTTCATGGTAAATCTAGATATGTAAATACTTTACCAATTTTATACTTGTCCTATAAACTCTCAGTCCCATTCTATGATGCACAATCTGAAAATAATTTGATCAATGAACAGATCTCAGAAGAGACAAATGAAATCATAGAACAAAAACAATTGCTCCTACATGGGTTTCAGTGATGATATCATGATAGTTCATAATGCTATAATAACTTACATCATAATTAGCTAGTATTAATGAATCATCTTTAAACAAATGAAAATATAGACTAAAAATTATCACAGATGAAAAATACACTTTTAATTCTTAAGAGTTTAAAGCCTAAGAAAAATTTACTATAATAATGTATAGCATATCCAGATGTTATCAGACAGATTCATACATATTGTCTCCAATTCTAGCTGAAGCTTTGATGCACTGTTACCTCATTTATTCTTTGCTTTGCAGATTCATCATAATAGAGAAAAGATGACTAAAAATGGAGGAAAGCAAAAATGGAAAAGAAACAAGGCCAAAACCTATTGAATTTATAGTCTAGCTCAGATATGACTCTTTATTTATTCTCAAGTAGTCTCCTCATCAGTCTTCTGTGGTTGGAAAGTGGCATATAAGAAAGTCAAGGCTTGTGGAGGCTTAGCCACCAGTTAATCTCCTCCAGAGTCCCTTATTTTAGCCCTCTATTATGGAAAGTGAGGATGCACCCAGCCAATTTTTATACTATGCCAAGTGTGTGTGTGTGTGTGTGTGTGTGTGTGTGTGTGTGTTTATAATGGTGTCATGAAGCAGAAATTTGGAACACAAGATGGCTTTTAAACACCCTTCATTGAACAAATATTTATTGGGTACCTTGTGTCAGACAGAGAAGAGACTACTATATGGAAATGCTCACCTGTGGATGGAGATAAATATTAGTCAGTGGAAATACTGAATCCAATCCTGTTGATCAGTTTTCCAGAACAGCTTTGCGCTAGGATTGCTAATGTCACATTATTGGTGGCCTGTGATTCCTGTTTACCCTCAAGACCCTCATTCTGATTTGCCTGAATGTTTTCTGCCATAGTTCAATGTGCAAATCAGTTATTATTAATAATAATACAATGTGCAAATTATTAAAATTCAAATAATTCAATAGTCTTTCTTTTTAAAAAATATATTCCCCATTGAGTTATCTTTGTTACTCATAATAGGTAGTTACTGAGGTTTTATTTCCATTCTTGTTTTTCTAGAGAGACACTTGAAAACAGTCTAGCTCACTCATTTTACACATTAAAGCACAAGAAAAGTGATTTAAAAAAGTGTTACAGGTTTGTAACAGAACTATGGCAAATCTCAAGTCTCCCAACTTCTGGACTCAAACTATCTTCATTCCCATCCCCCAACTCATTTGGAATTGACTCATCTACTAAAATAGAGAAGTCCTTCCAATTTATAGCTCTAATTACAGGTAGGAGAGTCACAACATATTCTACTTATTCCCAGGCCTATTCTCTAATTTTAAAAAAGTGATAAAAGATGTGACTGATGTAATGAACATCAAAAAGGAGACATAATGAAATAAACAGTATGAGGTTATAAGTTGGCTTGAGATCAATTCACTGTTCTTCATTATAGTTACTCATATGAACTTGGAGTTTGTCCAAACGAGTTCAAACTCTATATTATAGTTCCTCATAGAAGTAGTTTCACAGGTTTTATACATTACAAAAGAAGAGTGAGACATAAAATTTAATCAAGAATGATGAACTCCTCATATGTATATGGCATTATCATGGGCGACACAGAAAATGAAACTTTTTCCAAGACATAGTCCCTATCCTAACAAAAGCTTTATAGTTTTATTGTGAAAACAGCAGAATTTTTTCTAAGAAGAGGAATCATATCATTCGTCATTCATTCATTCATTTATTTCAATAATTACTTTTTAACTCTCATTACATGTAAGCAGTGTAGGATGAGATTCTTCAACAAAGAAAAACAGACAAAAGAAGCATGGGTATAGATATATTTCCTATGTATTGCTACATAATATGTCCCCCAAAACTTAGTGGGTTATCACAACAAAACCGTATAACTCCACATTTTCCATGGTTTAGATATTAAAGTGTGACTCAGCTGGCTATCTCTGGCTGAAAATCTCTCACACCATTGCACAGTTATCTAGAATTTCTTTTTTAAAGTCAAAGCTCAATTGTAGAAAAAGCAGGAAGGAATGTTGAACATCTGAGCTCACTCTAATAGTTATCAGCATGCTTAGGCCCTTGACAGTGGGATTTTCCTCAGTATTGCTTTATGATTGGACAACTGACTGCCCACAGGGCTGATTCCCAAAATAGAAGTCTCCCTTAGACTAATCTCAGAAATGGCATCACACATCTTATCATATCTTTGTTATTCTTTTCATTAGAAGATATGGAAAGCCTAGGGCATCTTTATGAGTCTCTGGAATGATCTTAGACACTATCACATCAGACATTGTCCATAGAAAGCTTAAAGCCTTTTATGTTCAGTTCTTCACTACGTTTATCCATAGCTTTAGAAAGCCATTGGCCAATGGTGGGGTACAAAAGATATTTACAGTAATAGGTAATGTATTTCCAAAAGTGCACTAAGGCTAATCTGAGAAGAAAATAAGGATATTTGTCATTTTCATACTTAATTTGGATACAATTCCTTTCAGTAAGGTCTGTTCTCTTACTCTATTTTTGAGAATGCTAAGAAAAGAATCTATCTTTGTCTTTAAGCTGATCAACTGTTCCATTTTCCTAGATTAAAGGGAATGCTGGACATAGGACTTTGAATACAAAGATACGAACAGTTCTAAATAATGTAGAATAAGTTGGTCATTCTCTTCTACTCCAATAACTCACTTCAACATTTAGGAAGAGTATGGTCAATCTGATTGGTTTGCATCACCAGTTAGCACCTCTAACACAAAAAAAGAAAGAAAGAAAGAAAGAAAGAAAGAAAGAAAGAAAGAAAGAAAGAAAGAAAGAAAGAAAGAAAGAAAGAGAAAAAAACACCAACAAAAAATAAAACAAAACAAGACAAAACATGATATTTTTCACTCTTGTGAGCCAACTATTCTTACCTCAAGGTGAGCAAGGGAGACATTTCACATTTCTTAAAGGAAAACAGGAAGCAAGTTCTTTCCAGTCCTGAAATTTCAATCTATTAACCTGGGTCTAGATAGTTAAGTTCAAAGAAAGGTGAGAGTTAAACTTGGCCAAGTTCTCTTATATGGTGTCATCAACAGTGAAACACATACTGTATCTCTTTCCTTGTGTGTGCTTCCTAAACTGATAGAACTTACAGGGGGAAAGCAAAAAAAAAAAAAAAAGATAGGATTTTGGCAAAGCTCTTGAAGGCCCACCCCAGGCCTGGGGTAGGATCCTGTTGCTGAAGAAACAACAGAAAGCCATCTACCAGCATCGAGAGACCCTGCGAGGTCCACAACGGTAACCATCCCCCAGATGGTAGTTAGTGTAGTGCTGGAAGGCAATGCATAAGCTGCCAGGGGAAGCTGATCAATGACAGATGGAGTAAACAGAGACCACTGACATGAAACACAGTCTGCTGCCATGAGTAAGCTGTCCACACTTCCTACTGGGAGAGAACAGCAAACCAAGAAAAGAGCACTTGTGCAATGGAGGAGCCAAACCCTGGAGAAGACAATCAATAGCTTTTAAATTCGGACAAATAATCCACCCAGTGAGGGGGAGCTCTTAACTGGAAATGGGGACTTGGGATGATATGCACTGGGAGCCTGATTCTTGGACCCCCAGGAAGAGATACACTATGTGAGTGATTAACAGAGAGGCTACTAAAAATAGAATCTAGCTAATTCAGAAATGTGTATCTCCATTAACATATACTGATATTGCTCTCCAATGAAGATTGTGTTTGTATCCTTCAGAATGCAACGAGAACAGATGACATGATCTTATACATATCAGATTCAAGGAACAGGATCAACAAACTCCTGAAGGTGATCAATGCCTTCAGCAGAGTGGCAGGATACAAAATTAATACACAAAAATTAGTAGCCTTTCTATATACAGAAGACAAACATTCAGAAAAAGACATTAGAAAAACTGTTACTTTCTCTAGATCCTCAAACAAAAACAAATATCTGGGAATATCACTAACCAAGGTAGTGAAAGACTTATATAAGGAAAATATTGAAATACTCAAAGGGAAATTGAGGAGGATGTGACAAGATGGAAAGACATTCCATGATCATGGATAGGGAAAATCAATATAGTAAAAATGGCAATCCTGCCAAAAGCAATCTACAGATTCAACGCAATGCCAATAAAAATCCCAACCTCCTTCTTCACAGACATAGATCAAATAATCTCTAAATTTATTTGGAAGGGTAAAAGACCTCGAATAGCTAAAACTATTCTGAGTAAAAAAAATTATGCAGGAGGTATCACCATACCTGACTTTAAAACATACTACAAATCCACAGTAACTAAAACAGCATGGTACTAGCAGAAAAACAGACAGTCTGAGCAGTGGAATAGAATTGAAGACCCAGCCTTCAATACAAATACCTTCAGCTTTTTAGTCTTCGACAAGGGTGCCAACAATGTATGCTGGGCCAAAGAGCGCATCTTCAACAAATGGTGCTGGACAAATTGAATAAACACGTGTAAAAAAATGAAAATAGACCCACTCCTTTCAACATGCACAAGATCAACTCCAAATGGATCAGAGACCTCAATATTAACCATACAACCCTAAACACCCTGGAAGAAAATATAGGAGGAACCCTACATGAGATAGGAATAGGTAATAAGTTCCTGAGCAAATCTCCAGTAGCCCAGGAAGTACAACAGTCACTTAACCAATGGGACCTGATCAGACTCAAAAGCTTCTGTACAGACTAAAACATCATTCTCAGAGTCAATAGACCCCCTTCAAACAGGGAGATGATTTTCGCCAGCTAAAACGCAGACAGAGGCCTAATTTCCAGAACCTACAGAGAACACAAAAAAAATAATAACAAAAACTCAAATTGCCCCCTCACAAAATGGGGCACTGATCTCAACAGAGAATTCACAGAGGAGGAAACACAAATGGCCTTTTCTCACCTGAGAAAGTGCTGGGCATCCTTAAGCATCAAGGAAATGCAAATCAAAACCACAATGAGTTACCACCTTTCCCCACTCAAAATGGCAATTATAAAGAAAACCAATAACAATCATTGCTGGCGAGGATGCAGGGAAAAAGGAACCCTCATTCACTGCTGGTGGGATTGCAAACATGTTCAACCATTATGGAAAGCAGTGTGGAGACTTCTGAACATAATGGACATAGAACTACCATAGACCCAGCTATCCCTCTACTAGGCATCTATCCACAAGATGTCACATCTCGACGCAGAAACATTTGTACAACTATATTTATAGCAGCTCAATTCATAATAGCCAAGAATTGGAATCAACCCAAATGCCCATCCATGGAGGAATAGACAGCGAAACTGTGGTATATTTACACAATGGAATTTTACTCAGCTGAAAGGAAAAAACCAACATATTGAAATTTAGGAAATAATGGTCTGACTTTGAGCAGATCTTACGAAGTGAACACTCAAAAGAACAGAGAATTTAACGTCACATATTCTCCCTCATATGTGGTCCTTAACCGGGATAACCATAAACTCTATGCAGACTAGTAGAAAGAAGTGAGAGGTTATGAATGAGGGGTGAGGGATGGGGGAGGGGAATGGCTTAAGCATGAAGGCAAGGACATATTAGGTTCAAAAACATAAAATCCTCACGAGCATACTGTAACCTATTGAGAAAGTAGTGGGAGTCAACTGGCAAGAGGGGCCATGAATGGTAGGGGAGAGAGTCTAAGCCTGTGAATAATTAGATCAGTCTGACAACCCCTGGTTCCAACCACGGGTTCCTTCCTGTTGCAGTCAGCTTTCTAGTTGCTGCGCAGAAAGAACCCAAACAAATGCGGCTTATGGAGGAATGGGTTTGTCTTACGGACTCAAGGGGAGACTCCATCCTGGCAAGGAAAATGATGGCATGAGCAGAGGGCTGGACATCACCTCTGCCACAGCACTGCAAACAGCAGCAGGAAGGTGTGCCAAACTCTGGCAAGGGGAAGCTGGCTTATAACCCCCATAAACCTGCCCCCAACAACACAGCTCCAGCGAGGTTGCAAAACCCAAACTGCCATCAGCTGAGGATCGATCTATCAGAACACATTCATTTGTTTGTGGGGGACACCTGGATCAAACCATGACATTCTGCCCCTGGCCCCCACAAACTAATAATCATACATGATGTAAATACAATGCATTCAGCTCAACTCTTAAGTCCCCACAGCTTTCAACTGATCCATAATACCAAAAATAAACCCGTAATGGCACAGAACATTCACAATGCAAAACATGAGGCACAGCAAAAACAGATTGACCAATACAAGATTTAAAACAAACAGGGCACCA
>PVHP010048511.1:0-12499 GCA_004024765.1 Zapus hudsonius
AGTTCCCTGAGTCGTGGTGGATGAGTATTAAGGCTGCTTTAAGGTTGTGAGCTTAGAGGTCTTTGTGTCGAAATCATTGGTTTCTGTCTCACTGGCTTATCCTGTGTTGATTTAATGGCTGTGGCTGTGGGCCCCTTGTTCATCCCGTCATTCTCTGCGGGGTTCCATTTGGATCCTCCACGATAAGACTGTGGTGGCTTCTCTCTTGCCAGAATCTCAGCTATTGGCCTACGGTCAGTTGGTAGGGTTAGATGGGCCCCAGCTCTCTCACTGCATCCTGAAAAATACAAACACAATCTCCATCGGAGAGTGAGATCAGTGTAGGTTAACAAATATACACAATTCTGGATTACCTAGATTCTATTTTGTTCTTGACACCTTAATCTCTCTTTGTTCTCTGCTACCTGACTGCCCTGAAGTGAACAGCTTTGCTCCAACACACTCTCCCCGCCACAATGTTCTGCCTCATCTCAGCCCAGAAGCAGGGGAACCAAGTAATCATTGATTAAAATCTCTGTAACCACCTGCCAAAATAAATCTCCATCCTTAAGATGATTTTCTCTTTGTCACACAGATGAAAAAAAAAAAACCAACAGATTAACACATGCTCTGAATCTGTGCTTGTGTTTGCAGTTAGATAAACTATGGGTGAGTTTCTGGAGAATATGGAAAAGGAGAACATGAAAGGAAGGTAGCTGTAGTCTCTCTCCAAACAACTGACCCCCTACTTTCCAAAATGTACAGGATGATTTTTGGTTCTTATCACTTTTTTGAGGTAGAGTGTCACACTAGCCCAGGGTGACCTGGAACTCACTCTGTAGTCCCAGGCTGGCCTCAAACTCACAGTGATCCTCCTGCATCTGCCTCCCGAGTGCTGGTACTAAAGGTGTGTGCTGCAATGCCTGGTGTAGTTGACTAGCTCCTTCTTAAATTTTATTTTGTAGACTGCCATGTTTTCTACATCATTTTTTGTCTTTTCTGATAATTTGTTCTCAATTCTAAATGGGTAGAGTGAGGTCAAACAAAATAAGGAATAAAAAGTGATTATTAATGGGTCTGAGGAGATTGCTCAGTAGTTAAAGGCACTTGCTTTGGCCTGCTAGCCCCGGGTTCAATTCCTCTCAACCTCCCATGTAAAGCTGGACACAAAAAGTGGTACAAATTTCTGGCATATTGTTTGCAGTGACAAGAGACCCTGGGGTGCCCATATATGCAATATAAAATACATAAATAAATAAATAAATAAATAAGAAGTGACCACGAGGTTAGTCATTGTGATGCCATCCATTTTTTTTGGGGGGGGTTTGGTAATGTCTCACTCTAGCCCAGGCTGACCTGAAATTCACTATGTAGTCTTAGGGTGGCCTTGAACTCAAGGCAATTCTTTTACCTCTGCCTCCTGAGTGCTGGGACTAAAGGCATGTGCCACCATGCCGGTTTTTAGTCCCCTTTATAGTTTCATGACCACATCCACATAAATATACACATTTATTTGTGTAAAGCTTAATTTTTCATATAGTTTTGTTAGGTAGGCATACAAAGTAATGAGATTCGTCATGTCATCTTCATACATATGTGTCATAATATTTTGTTTTCCTAACCCATGCTGTCCATGATGACTCATTCGTCCATGTCTCCAGCTGGCTCCCTTTCTTATGCAAGTTAGTCCCTCCTTCTGCTTTCCTATTAAATGGATTCTTTTATCCTCTCTACTTCCACTTCCCTTACAATCTCTTCCTCCCCTTGCATGATCTTCTTTGTCATTTTTGACCTACAAACACACATATATAAACAAATACCTTAATATATAATATATATATGTAATTTAAAATCTACACTCCACAGATGAGAGAAAACAAGTGGTATTTGTCTTTCTGAGTTTGGCCTATTTTGTTTAGCATAATGATTTCCAGTTCCATCCATTTTCCTACAAATTCTTTGAGTATACTTTTCTTTATGAATGAATAAAATTGCACTGAAAAATGTGTTGCAATTACCTTTGTGTTACTGGGACAAAACACCTGACCAGAAGCAGCTGATGGGAGGAAGCAATTTATTTTTTCTTGTAGTCTTAAGGGGAAACTCCACGATGGCAAGGAAAAGATGGGAGAGCAGAGTCTAGTCATCACCTCCTTGCCAATAGCAGGTGGAAAACAGCAGCAGGAGAGTGAATCAAACTAACACTGACAAACTAGGGCTAATAAACATCAAGGGGTAACACACGTCCTCCAGTAAGGCTCCACATCCCAAACTGCCACCTGCTTAGAACCAAGCATTCAAAATGCATGTTTTGGGGCTGGGTTTGGTGGTTCATGAATTTCATCTCAGTACTGGGGAGGCCGAGGTAGGAGGATCACTATGAGTTTGAGGCCAGCCTAAGACTACAAAGTGAATTCCAGGTCAGCCTGGGATAGAGTGAGACCCTGTCTTGAAAAACCAAAGGGGAGAAAAACCCAAAACAGAAAACCACATGTGTTTATGTGGAACATATGATTTAAACCACCACATTCCTCCTGGCCCCTATAAACTTGTGACCATCCATGATGAAAAATGTAATACATTCAGTCCAACTTTAAAAGTCCCCATAGTTTTTATCAATCCCAACACTGTTCAAACTTCTCCAAGGTCCATAGTTCAAGGTCTCTTAACTGTAAGTTGTAAAATCAAAACCCATAATGATGCAGACTAAATATTCACAAAGAAAGATAGCACTGGGCATACCAAAGAAAGATTGAACCAATGTTAGATCTAAAACAAACAGGGTAAACATCAAATCCTGACACCTGTAACCAGTGACAAAGTCTCTGGGGTTCCAATTCTGTCCTCCCAGTTTGGCTGCTTATAGTCTGGGGAACAATCCATTCTGGGCTAGCAGCTCTCCTTGGCAATTGTCCTATAGTCCTGTATCTCCTAGGATCTCTATGGCAACCTATGGTTCATCCTCATGGCTCCATTGGGCTTCCACACAAGCATTCCAAGCATGCCTCAAAATGCCCAGTGGTCATTTCCAATAAACAAGAGTTTCAATTCCAATCACCCTCTCTTTCTTGCATTTGTTATATTTCATAGTACCAGGTACGCTACAAAATCCATGGGGGGGAATAAAGATGGCTTTAAAGAATGGGACACTCCTTCAGCATTCTGGCCTTTACTTTCAAAAGATTGAACATTCTTTCTGTTATCACAATGCAGAACAGTTAGTCCAATCTCAATAATGGCAATTTTTCAAACAATTGCAGCTGAACAGGCACAGTCTGCAGCTCTAAACTTTTATTCCTTTCTGTGCCATATCGTTCTGCTCCCACCAGTTCATTTCTTTTTCTTTTCTTTCTTTTTTTGTTTTTCATGGTAGGGTCTCGCTCTAGCCCAGGCTGACCTGGAATTCACTATGTAGTCTCAGGGTGGCCTTGAACTCATGGTGATCCTCCTACCTCTGCACCCAAGTGCTGGGATTAAAGGCGTGCGCCACCACACCTGGCTCACCAGTTCATTTCTATGCATTGCAACCCTGTACAAGCTCTCAGAACATGGGAAGAATGCAGTAAACCTTTCATATAAACTGCCTCTAACCCATTCTGAACAAAGCTCTTTCTTCTCCTTATAAGCCAAATTTAATAGTCCACAGTTCTTAGTACATTTAGCTTTCTCACACTCTGACAAGAATGGGCCATCAAACTCTGCTTAGAGCACTGCAAGGTATCTCTTAGGCCAAGGTTTCAAAGTCTTCCACATTTCTATCATGAATCAGTTCTAAAAAGTCATAAGCCAGACAGGTTTTGAGCAGTAATGACCCCACTCCACTGGTACCAATTTTATTGTTGCATTGTTGGGACAAACACTTGACCGGAAGCAGCTGATGGGAGGAAAGGATTTATTTTTGCTTGCAGTCTCAAGGGGAAACTCCATGTTGGCAGGGAAACAATGGTAGAGCAGAGGTGGGATATCACCTCCTTGCCAAAAGCAGGTAGAAAACAGCAGCAGGAGAGTGAGTGAAACTAACACTCGTAAACTAGGACTAAAAACCTCAATGTCCACCCTCAGCAATACTCCTCCAGCAAAGCTCCACCTCCCAAATTACCACCATTTTAGGACCAAGCATTTTTTTTATATCTACACAATTTTATTTGTACTTACAAAATTTGATTTTTGTAATGCTTTTCAATTTCAGTTTTTTAAAATTACATTCCTTTTTTGTGTGTTTTTATTAAGTTATTATTGATTTTTATATATATTTATAGTCCATAATGAGTTACATTATTTAGTGGGCAAACAATGAGTTGTTATCCCCAATTCCCCAATGCCCTCCTCCCCATCCCCAATCAGCTGGATATCCTCCTCCGTGGGTCGTCTGGTTCAGTCCTTGTGTCAGAAGACTATGTATGGATAGCCTAGTACTCAGCCAGGTTCTCCTGGCCCAAGTGTGTTGTTACTGAGGGGTGCCATGCCTCTGGATAGTCTCCCCCACCACAACTCTCACAATCTTTCCACCCCCTCTTTCGCTCAGTTCCCTGAGTCATGGTGGGTGAGTATTAAGGCTGCTTTAATGTTGTGAGCTGAGGGGTCTTTGTGTTGAAAATTGTTGGTTTCTGTCACCCTGGCCTATCCTGTGTTGATTGAATGGCTGTGGCTGTGGGTCCCTTGTTCGTCCCATCATTCTCTGCGGGATTCCATATGGATCCTCCACGATATGACTGGGGTGGCTCCTCTCTTGCCAGAATCTCAGCTATCGGCCTGCAGTCGGTTGGTAGGGTTAGATGGGCCCCAGCTCTCTTGCTGCATCCTGAAAAATACAAACACAATCTCCATCGGAGAGTGAGATCAGTCTAGGTTAACAAATATACACAATTCTGGATTACCTAGATTCTATTTTTAGTAGCTTCCCTGTCAATCACTCCCATAGTGCATCTTTTCTTGTGAGCCCAAGAGTACGGGATCCGGTACCTATTGCCCTGAGTCCCCAGTTCCAGTTAAGGGCTCCCCCTCGCTAAGTGGAATATTTGGCCAAATTTAAAAGCTGTTGATTGTCTCCCCCAGGCCCAGGTTTCTCCATTGCACAAGTGCTACTTTTTTGGTTCACTGTCCTCTCCCAGTAGGAGGTATGAGGACCAAGCATTTAAAACATATCAATTTATAGGAAACAACTGATTCAAACCACCACACTAACACATTTTCTTTGCTATTCATCTGTTGATGGACATCTAAGCTGGTTCTATTTTGTGGCTATTGTGAATAATGCAACTATAGACATTTGTGCACATTCTATGTGTATGTTGATTTAGAGTTCTGTGAGGACACGCCCAGGAGTGGTGTAGCAAGGTACTATGGATGTTCTATTTTCAGCTTTTATGAGGAAGCTCCACATTGATTTCCATAGTGACTGTAGAAGATTATTTTCCTATCAGCAGTGTACAAGGGTTCCTGTTTCCCCACATCCTCACTGGCGTTCCATTTTTACTAAGGTGAGATGGAATCTAATAGTAGTTCTTTTGTGGTCAAATCATTTTTTTCTGAATCTTAATTGTGGGGATGATGAGTTCAAGGTGATCTATCTTTCTAGGCAGCACAGGTCTCCCTGGTCTAGTCATTGCTGAATTATCAGGATAGTTTCTCTGATGGTCTATGATGCTGTACACATTAAAAAAATTTGGCTACTTATGTTTGTTCTTTTGAGAACTGTCTATTCAGTTCATCAGCCTTTTATTGACTTGATAGTTTTTTCATTTTTCATCCTTTATTAATAAAAGACTTGAGTCAAGAAGAGTTTTATACCCTAAAATTGGCAAAACTTTAACCATAATCCAGCATAATCAAGACTGACTTTCAAACCCTTTGTTGTGTTATACTTGACAAGTACATGATTTCTTCCAGACTTTTTTTTATAAATCTGTTTTTAAAAATATCTTTATTATCAATAATTAGATACATCATTGTATGAGCAAATCTTGTGATGTACCCCCATTTTTTTTTGGTTTTTCGAGGTAGGGTCTCGCTCTAGTCCAGGCTGATCTGGAATTCACTCTAGTCTCAGGGTGGCCTCGAACTCACGGTGATCCTCCTACCTCTGCCTCCCAAATGCTGGGATTAAAGGCATGTACCACCATGCCTGGTGTACCCCCATTTTTTGATCTATAATTTTTTGCAGTTCTTTATATATCATGAATCTTTTTACTCTGGCTGATGTATGGTTAGAAAAGATTTCCCATTCTGAAGACTATCTCCACTCTGGTGTTTGTTTCTTTTCCTGTGTAGGTTTTTAAATTTCTATTTATTTATTTATTTGTGTGTGTATGTGTGTGTGTGTGTGTGTGTGTGTGTGTGTGTGTGTGTGTTACTGGGGAATGGATGGAACATAGGCCAACAGACTTTGCAAGCAAGCACCTTTAAACACTGAGGAATTTCCCCAGTTCAGCAGAAGCTTTTTGAAAAGGAAATACTTTTTATTTATTTGCACATATATGTGTGTATGTATGTATGTATGTATGTATGTATGTATGTATGTATGTTCCAGAGCCTCTATCTGCAGCAAACATTCTCCAGATGCCTGCACCACTTTGCATCTGGCTTTATGGGTATTGGGAAATTAAACCCAGGATGGCAGGTTTTGCAAGCAAGTGGCTTTAACCACTGATCAATCTCCCCAGCCCAGTACAAAAGCCTTTTAATTGCAAGCAATCCCATTTGTCAATTCTTGGCATTATTTCATATGCTTTTGGAGTTCTCTCCAGAAAACCTTTACCTCTGCCTGTATCTTGAAGTATTTTTATCTATGGTTTCCCCTGGCATTTCTCAAATATTCAGGTCTTATGTTAAGCTTCTTGATCATTTTTGAATTGAGTTTTATACCAGGTTAAAAGTTGGGGATCTGCTTTTATTCTTTTACATTTAGAAATCTGGTTTTCCAAGCTGCATTAGTTTAACAGGCTGGTCTTTTTTCTCCAATGTATGTTTTTGATGACTTTATCACAAATTCCAGAGGCTGGGGAGATGTCTCAGCAGTTGAAGATGCTTCCTTGCCATGTCTGCAGGCCTGAATCATTTCAAATCAGTGATTGTTGGAATCCCTAAGGAGCAGGGGTTTAAACCTCCAACCCCAGTGTCTTAGTCAGCCACACGCTGCTGGGATGAATCTTCAAACCAGGCACAGTTTTTGGGAGGAAAGGATTTATTTGTAGCTATAGATACAGGGGAAGTTCCAGAATGCAAAAGAGGTTGCTCCCCTTTCGCAGGTCCAAGCAGAAAGAAAAACCCATCACCAACACCACACACAGAACAGGAAACAGGCAGGAGAGCCAAAGAGAATTTCTTCTCCTTTATATAGCCTTAGGGTGAGGTCTTACAACCCTTCCCCAGACTTAATGGCTTCCTGAGTCTCTGGAATTTCCTTCCCTGTGTGGCCCACACAGGAAAGGATGTTTACTTCCAGCTTCTTTGAGCTTCTTTACATCCTGCCCCTTGCTGAGAGGCTGCCTTCCTGTAAACATCCTCAGAGACCCACCCAAGATAATTAAAAAGATCAAGTTGACATCAAAACCTAACCATCACACCCAGCTTCTTGCTAATCCTCCCAAGGGACTTGGCTTTGATCTATATCTTTGGTATTTTGTTTCCCACTTTTCACCTTGTGCATCTGGCTTTACATGGGTACTGAGGAATTGAACTTGAGTCCTTGGACTTTGCAGGCAAGCACGTTACTGAGAAATCTCTCCAGCCTTTTAACCACTTTTCAATGTTTGGGTCCTACTTTATGCTTATCACCACCTTAACCAGACCTCCTATTTGTGGTTGTGCATGTTTCAAGGAATATCAAGGAAGTTCTTGCTCACAAAAGATGACCTCCCAACAGCATGAATAAACAGGGGGCCTGAAGACTACGAAATCAACCAGCCGGTCAAGAAGTACACAATTGTGCAATAGTGGTACACAGCCTCCCTGGGTAACCAACTGTTATCTGATTGGACATGAGACCCATTCAGTGGGAGAGAATTCATATCAGGTACTGGAAACAAAGTCAGAATCCCATGGTCAGGAAATTCAGACATCAGGAAAAAGCCCCGCTGCTCTCTGGAGGAGAAACTTTTTTTTTTTCTGAGGTAGGGTCTCACTCTAGTCCAGGCTAACCTGGAATTCACTGTGTAGTCTCAGGGTGGCCTTGAACTCAAGGCAATCCTCCTACCTCTGCCTCCCAAGTGCTGGGATTAAAGGCGTGCGCCACCACTCCCAGCTTTGGAGGAGAAACTTTTACACCAAAAAAAAAATATCTCTCAAATAACTTTGCATACCTGCTGTAAACTAAGCTGCTCTCACTCTTGATTAGAGATTTCTTTTCATTTTACAGATGACAGAGAAAATGGAGAAGAATCAAGATCCATAAATTAGAGAAGAATATAGTCTACTGTTCACCATGAGACTTCCCACTTCAATTACATTTTCCAGGGCCCAGGAGAAATTGCAGAGGAAGTGGTGACATGAATACTGCCCTTATTGTTAGCCTGACAACCAGCTTCAGGGTGATGGTGGCAGACATGGTGATCAATCAAAACCTATCAAAACAGAAATCCAAAGGCTACATAGAACTCAATACAAAGACAGACTGCCAATAGGCCTGCCTTGTCTCAGGGAACATTGCAGAAGACGGGTCAGGAAGATTGTAAGAGCAACATAGTAGGTAGGAATACCATGAGACACAATTACCCTTGCTATCACACAGGGTCTGAGACCTTCATGCCCCACAGTGGATACCATGACACCATGGGGGAGGGCCTCCAGGGTGCTGGGGACTGGGGTGAGAGGATGGAAGAATATAAACTGTTATATACAAAATAAAAATAAAAATAAAAGGAGACATCATTCATAGATAGTACAAACATTTTCTAACCCTCATTCCTTAGGTCAGTCTGTTGTAATGAACATGGTCTATTTAATGTGAAGTGGACATTTGTGAGTTTTATTGTCTAGCATTTGCTTCCCTGTGTCTATCCACCCATGTGTTGGAAATGAGAACTGCTAGGTTCTTACAATCTTGGCTGCATGGCCATAGCAGATTAGTGAGGAGATGGCACCACAGCAGCTAAAACAAAAGACTTCCCTACATTCTCAAATGCATCATTATAACGAGTCAAAATCCAGCCAGGCATGGTGGCACACGTCTTTAATCCCAGCACTCGGGAGGCAGAGGTAGGAGGATTGCCGTGAGTTCAAGGCCACCCTGAGACTACATAGTGAATTCCAGGTCAGCCTGGGCTACAGTGAGACCCTACCTCGAAAAAAAAGAGTCAAAATCCATCCCTCATTAATAATAGTAGGAGTGGTAGGATTTCAATTCAGAACAGCTTTGTTCCCTATGACAGGGAGGGTTATTAGTTGTGATTGAATTCAGCAATGAACTACATACAAAAAAATTAACCTGGCACTACACAAACCTGTAGTCCTAGCCCCCAGTGATGTGGGATTGGAGTTCTGGGAAGGGATTAAATATCCATAAATATGCAGGAGATGCCCAGGCCCATGAATCCTAACTTTGGGTTCTTTTCCAAGTTATCAAAGAATTGAAAAAAACAGACTCAGAGAAGGGTAAATTATGAGATTTATTTTAGGGAGAGTTAAAATAAGAGGAAAAGCAAATCAAGAAAACACCCATGTCAAAAGAAGTTCTTTCCCTTCCCCAAAGTTGGGGAACAGGGAGAGGAGACCAGGGGTATCATCTTCACATGCTTTTTGGAGGAAAGGAAAGGAGGAAGGGCCAAAGACCACAAGGGGAGAAGGAGAGACGGCCAGAAGGAGCTTAGACACATGTCTCAGGCCCATTTATATGAGCCAGACATGTAATTAGAATAAACATCACAATCAGGCTTAGGTGGTGTATAAGGAGAAACCCAAATGGTTGGTGAAAGTAAGGAAGAAACAACATGCCATTGTGATTGTTGAGGAGGAATTAGGAAGTTGTTTTTGGCTATCTTGGATGAGACTGGATCAGACACAAGTTTTAGTCTTGCCCAAACAGGTATGGTGACATCCATGTTTCTGTGGGCAAGTCCAAAGCTAACTACCTATCATGAAAAAGCAATCTTGCTCCTAATCCATATTATTAGGAGGCCAAGTCAGTAGGTTTGCCATAAAGTTTGAGTGCAGCCTGGTCTACATAGCAAGTTCTCATTCTTTTCTTTCCCCTCTTCCCCTTCCTTCTTCACCCTCTCTCCCCTCCCCCTTCCTCTCTATCTACTCTATCTCCCCCTACTGATGTCAGGGGGAGATAAAGTATATAGAAGATAAAAAAATCAAGGAACAATGAGCACTATCCAGGTGGTTTTTAAATATATTTTTATATCTTTATTATGAATAAGTATATACATTGTATGAGCAAATCTTGTGAATGTGTCCTCGTTTCCCTCCTCTCTGTCCCCTACCCACTGGGGTCCTTCCTCAGTGTGTATACTGGATCTGTCCATAGGATGGGGGGTATGAATTGCACCAGAGGTAGCCAGTTTTTTGGTTTTTTTCCCCTCCTCCTTTGTGCATTGTTGCTGAGGGGGGCGATGTCTCTGGATATTCTCCCCCACTATGGCTCTTACAATCTTTCTGTCCCCTCTTCTGCTCAGTTACCTGAGTCATAGTGGGTGAGTTTTGAGACTGCTTTGTTGTTGAGATCTTAAGTATCTCTGAATCCTTGCCCTGGGTTGTGTTGGGTGTCGTTGGTGTCTGTCTCCATTGATCTTTCATGGGTTATCAGACTTGCTATGGTGATTGGTCTCTTGTTGGTCTTGTCACTTTCTCATAAGTTTCATTTGGGTCCTGTGTGAAGGCTGGGTGTGCTTTGTCTCCTGCCAGGATGTCAGCCATCATCCAATGCCTTGTTGACCTCCGATAGCCCAGGAAGTGCAATAATCACTTAACCAATGGGATCTCATCAAGCTAAAAAGCTTTTGTATAGACAAGGATACCATACTCAAAGCCATCCATCAATTTGGGAGTTAATCTTTGCCAGCTACAATACGTGTAGAGGTCTAATATTTAGAATGTACAAAGAACTCAAAAAATTAAATGAAAAAGTATCAAACAGCCCTCTCACAAAATGGGGAACTGAACTCAACAGGGAATTCACAGAGGAAGAAATACAAATGGCCAACTCCCATTTGAGAAGATGTTCAATGTCATTAATCATCAGAGAAATGCAAATCAAAACAAAAATGAGATTCCACCTTAATCCAATAAGAATGGCAATCATTAAAAAATCTACCAACAATAGATGCTGGTGAGGATGTGGGGGGAAAAAGGACCCTCATTCACTGCTGGTGAGAATGTAAACTTGTACAACCACTATTGAAAGCAGTGTGGAGGCTCCTGAACAGGATGGATATAGAACTACCAGTTGGCCCAGATATCCCTCTACTGGGCATCTACCCTCGTTTCCTTGCCGAAGCACAAAGATATTTGCTCAACCATGTTTGTAGCAGCTGAATTCATAAAAGCAAAGAATTGGAATCAACCCAAATGGCCATCACTGGATTAATGAATATCTAAGTTGTGGTACATACACACAATGGAATTCTATGCAATTGAAAGGAAAAATGACATAATGAAATTTAAAGAAAAATGGACGGACTTGGAGCAGATCATTCTTAGCGACCACACACAAGAGCAGTGAGCCAAGCACTGCATATTCTCCTCATATGTGGTTCCTAACCATGTTAAACCGGAGCATTAAAAAAAATCTGTCAGTGAACAGAGACTTCAAAAGGGAATGGAAAGAATTGGGGGGGGATGGGAGGGTGGGGAATACTCATACAGTAAACTAAACTAATAATGAAATTGATACCATAAAGCCCTAGCTTTTATACAGTAAGCTCCTGAGGAAGCTGAGGGCAGCACCTGATATGAGTAGCCATAAATAGAATGGGAGAAATCCTAACCTCAAGAATAATTGCTCAGGCCTGCATCTCCCTGTCCCAGTCATTGGTTCATTCCTACACTGAGCTGATGATCAAAGAGACCCACAAGGTCGCCAAAACATGACAGACTTCTGTCAAATCTCTTGAATACCTGTCCCAGGCCTAAGGTAAAACCCTATTGTTGAAGAAATCACAGAGGGTCATCAAACAACACCAAGAGATCCTGCTAGATCCAGAATGGTAACCAGCTCCCAGATGGTAGCATGTGTAGCATTGGAAGGTGTTGCATTAGCTGACAGGGAAAATTGGTCAATGATATTTGGTGAAAGCAGAGACCAATGATATACAATACAGACAGTTGTCACAAGAATGATGAATATACTGTTATATGAAAGAGACCAGCAAGTCAAGAAATGCTCATCTGTGCAATAGTGGCACTAAACCAATGAGGGTAATCAGCGGCTTACTGATTGACTAAGAGATCTGCTTAGTGACAAGGAATCCTTAACTGGAACTGGGATCCATGGCAATATATATATATATATATATATGTATATATATATATATATATATATGTATGTATGTATGTATTCAATTGTCCATAATGAGTTACA
>PVHP010048512.1:0-12359 GCA_004024765.1 Zapus hudsonius
TGATATCCAACACAACCCAGGGCAAAGATCTAGAGATACTTAAGATCTCAACAACAAAACAGACTCAAAACTCACCCACTATGACTCAGAGAACTGAACGGAAGAGGGGGCAGAAAGAATGTAAGAGCCATGGTGGGGGAGAATATCCAGAGGCATGGCCCCCCTCAGCAACAATACTAAAAGGGGGAATAAAAAGAAAAAACAATGAAAAACTGGCTCCCTCTGGTGCAGTTCATAACCCCCTAACCTATGGACAGATCCAGCGTGCGCACTAAGGAAGGACCCCAGTGGGCAGGGGACAGAGAGGAGGGAAACGGGGACACATTCACAAGATTTGATTGGACAATGTATTATTTATTTATAATAAAGATATAAAATGTATACTCAATAAATAAATAAATAAATAAAAAGATGAAGAAGTTGTTTGAAAATATTTCACAAATAGACATAAAAATATTTTCCACTCTGGTCCAAACTATAATGATTTATTTCGAAAAGATATTTTTTATGGAATTCAACCTGTCATTTGCCACAAAACAATACTGCTAATCCAGACATCTCTCCAAAACTCTGTGCCATGTGCCACTTTAAGAAGGAAGCCAAGGCTTATTATGTGAGATATAAATCCCAACAGATAAATAATTCAAGTGTTTATCTTTATCAAATAGCTTTAAATCATCAGTGAGTTTGATATGGATGCCACATAATCAGAAAACTGCTTGAATTTCTCTCTATTGGAAATTATTTCAGTCGATAATAAAGGTGTTCTTTTCCAACTTCAATTTCTCTTTGATGCTTTCAATCATAAATATTTTATTCCACCGAAAGTCTATAACTTATATCTTGAAGTCAAGATTTGGACATTCAAACAGAGCACAGAGGCTGAAGGGAGACGATGCCTTTTACTGGGAACAGATAGACGGTCCCGAAAGGTCCCAGCTTGGCACTGATTCTGTCTGGACAATCTGACCATTAGCTCTAAAAGGTCTCCCACTGCAGAAACAAAATTGAATTTATTTCACATCATCTCACCCCTCGTCGCATTGCATTTAAAATGTTGATTTATTTGGTTGGTCTACTGACAACTATAGACTGTAAAACTATAAAACTCTATTTAGAGCTAATTCTTCAAAGGGTCAAAGGCTAACAATTTGCCCACTTAGTCTTGTAGGAATTAATTTTTCAATTTGACTATTCATAGTATCATTAATGAAGAAAAGCTGTAAGAGAAAACAGACCATTTTCAGGAATGTGATTCAGAACATTAGCACCTTAATTTACATAAAATTAGTTACATACTGCTGCAGTAATTTAATTTGTTTGACCAGTACTTTACATCTGTGAAAAATAGATTCAGAAAGGCCAGACAAAGAGTTCTACATATTTTCTCCAAATGACTAGTCTCAGCATAATATAAAACACTGAGAATTAATTACAAGACAACTCAGAATACCATAATGGCAGCTTGGAAATGCATGGGTTAGAAGTGTATTCTTGTTCCTTATTCATAGAGTGTGCTTCATGCTTGAAAGAAGTTCTGTATTTTTCCAGGTTCCATTACAGTTATGTAAGTAAAAGTAATAAAACTAAAATTGTGTGGTATGCATTGTCATCAGAAAAAATCCCAAATCGATCTCATTTTACTAGAAAGAAGGTGATTTAGTTTAACCCTTGTTGACATATTTAAAGTCTTGATTTTATCCACTCTAACTTCTTCCAGAAGACAAATGTAATTAATTTTAATGAGAAAATTACTTTTAAAATTAATCATGTGTACGCATAAACAAGAAAGCTTTTCATATGTTCCTATATTCATATTTTCCTGTTTTAACACCTATTTATGTATACATATATGATTGATACTAATTAATTACATAATATCAACCCACATAATTTATATAGCACATATTTATATATGATATTATTTTATAAAGTGTATGTATATAGTTACATATTTCAGAAGTTCTTGTCCATCAGTCACACAGCTATACTCACTGACTCTGTCTCATCTACCTTAAACAGGCGTACTCATGTCTCTGAAAGTGGGATTTTCTGAAACTGGAGCTTTTTATACTAAGTACTTACGTTAAATTTAATTTATGAGAACAACCATTCTTCCATTTTTCTCCACCAGCTATGGACTCGAAGACAAACAATTTGGCTTCCGTTCTGCTTGGTCATTTTAAGGCAATGAGGAAAAACATGTGTGTGTGTGTGTGGGTGGGTGGGTACAAAAGTTCTCATCCATACAGTGCTGACACTGTTTTTGTCAAAATACCTCACACTGATGTTGAGAGTAATTCCTAACCAAAACTTCTTATACTACTCACACTATTATATTTTAAAATATTTATTGAACTCTGTAGCTGAACTCTTACGATGACCGACATTATTCCTACTATATGACCCATAAATCATTCTCAATGCAGGAAAGGGAATTTTGCTACCTGTTCCCACGAATGGCAGACACTAACTAAAACCAGTCAGTTAAACTTTATAAATGCTTTTCTTTTCCAGTAGTTATTTCTCAGTACGTGCAAATTGGTTCCAGTGATACAAATGCCAAAATTAAGACACGCTTAAAGGCTTTTAGGTAAAAGTACAGAAGTTGCCACAGACCCATATGTGATGCTCTCGTCAACTTCAACTTGTCTCTTGATTACTTATAATACCCAAAATAATGTAGCTTTCTGGGATAAAATTCCAGAGGGTGGAATCCATCATGGTGACAATAGTATTGCAGGAGCAGGAAACTGGCATCACCTCATCATGTGAGGACCAAAGAGGAATTATGAGCACAGCTGCTTGGCCAGCTTTCTCCTTTTATTCAGTCAAGGACCACAGCCCATGGAATGATGCTACTTACAGTTAGCGTGGCCCCAAATCCAATCTAGAAAATCTCTAACAATCAAGAGATTTGCCACATTGACGACCAGAGATTAACCATCACATATTATATGTCTCAGAGAATATAGGCAAGAAAAATCCTGTATATGCTTAGTGCAGAGATAAGTATTTGCTCCCCTAATTTTTTAAAAATATTCAGAAGTTGTTCAGTTGTATAAATGCAAAACTCACAGAGCTCATCAGGCATTGTTTTCCAAAGTCTTAACTGGATCTACATCATAAATCAAATAATGTATTTCAACATTCCTCCAGTCCAAGTGCCATGAGGATATCTCTTCCTAATGACTTTCTAAAGGGAAATTTGGGGAGCTTGGATTAGATCTTGATTTCACTATTAGCTACATCACTGGTCATGAGTGAGATCACCAATCATAACTGAGCCTTGATTTCCTCATGGGTGTTTCAAGGTTGGTTACCTATGGGATCTTTTGGTTCACTGAGCTTAATATAGTACTTTTGTTTCTTTGTTTGCTACATATATTTTGTTCATAGAGAATGTTTGTTGTGGTCAGCTTCTTAGTTGCTGTGCAGAAAGAACCCAAACAAAAGCGGCTTGTGGAGGAATGGGTTTATTTGGCTTACGGACTCGAGGGGAGACTCCATCTTGGCAGGGAAAACGATGGCATGAGCAGAGGGGTGGACATCACCTCCGCCACAGCACTGCAAACAGCGGCAGGAAGGTGTGCCAAACACTGGCAAGGGGAAGCTGGCTTATAACCCCCATAAGCCCACCCCCAACAACACAGCTCCATCGAGGTTGTAAAACCCAAACTGCCATCAGCTGAGGATCAATCTATCAGAACACATTCATTTGTTTGTGGGAGACACCTGGATCAAACCATGACAATGTTAAAGCTTAGTATAAAGTCTGTGGTCTTGAAAGAGAAGTTTCCTTTCAGAAGGTGAATTCCAGAGAGCACCTCCATTCATGTGGGGAAGGGAAGAGACAGAGGACTGGATGGACCCAGGCACAAACCTTGGCTTGCTCTTGCTCCATTTTCCCTCAACTTTTTCTTTTAAATGTTTTTATTTGTTGCTACTGCAAATGAATGACAGATGCACGTGCCACTTATGCATCTGGTTGGTCCTGGGTTTTGAACCCAAGCCAGCAGACTTTGCAAGTACCTGTAACTGCTGACCCATCTCCCTAGCTCCACCTCCTTTAACTGTTGATACTGTTCTTTTGCCTTAATGGAATTTTAACATATGAAAGGAACGATCAGAAAGCAGACAATTCAAAACCAAAATATATCAAGTTGCTAGGTAGATCCCATATGCTTTCTTTGAATGAAGCCTTCACACTCTCCACTTTAAAAAATGGCTTGTGAGAGCCGTGGTGGGGGAGAATATCAGAGACTTGGCCCCCCTCAGTAACAACACACTTGGGCCAGGAGAACCCGGCTGAAGACTGGGCTATCCATGGTCCCCTACCACAGAGACTGATCCAGAAGGCCCACGGAGGAGGATATCCAGCTGACTGGGGATGGGGAAGGGGGGCAACGGGGAATTGGGGATAATAACTCATGGTTGGCCCACTAAACAATGTAACTCATTATGAACAATAAAGAAAAAGATGGCTCATGCATTACAAAGCTTTGGATTCCCAAAATAAAGACATAATGTCTATTCCTATCAATATATTTATATCATCAATATATTTATATCATAGCCTTGTTTTCACTATTTATAAGGCTCAATTCTAGAAATAGGATAATACCCCCACAGTGAAGTTTGCTTCAAAATAAACCAAGTTTCAAAAAGATTAAAATCAATGAAGATAATTTAAAAAGTAGAGGATGATTTTCACACATCAGCTCTCTGGTCTTCTCTCAAAATTCCAAAAACCTTGAAAAGCTTCCCGAGCCAGCTATTTGTATGTGTAGGTCAAAAGATTTTCTGAATCCAACTTATTGATCAGATATTGTTTGAAGGGTGCATACACTGAACACTGCTGGTAACATGATGGACCTTCTTTGAATATTACATGGTTTGTACCTAAGGTGAACAATGCCCCCCCCCCACTTCTTGTCAGACCTATAACAGAAAAGAACCAGGTCCCATCACTGCAAGGATAAAGACACAGAGAAACTGAACTGTTAAATCTGTGAAATTCATTATCTTGGAACAACGTTAAAATATATTCTATAAAATAGCAGAGCCCCCAAAGAAAAGATGCACTATGCGAGCGACTGATGGGGAGACTACTAAAAATAGAATCTAGGTAATCCAGAATGGTGTATGTTTGTTAACCTAGACTGATCTCACTCTCCGATGGAGATTGTGTTTGTATTTTTCAGGATGCAGCAAGAGAGCTGGGGCCCATCTAACCCTACCAACCGACCGTAGGCCGATGGCTGAGATTCTGGCAAGAGAGGAGCCACCACAGTCATACCGTGGAGGATCCATATGGGACCCAACAGAGAAGGACGGGAGGAACAAGGGACCCACAGCCAAAGACATTCAATCTACACAGGATAAGCCAGGGTGACAGAAACCAACCATTTTCGACACAAAGACCCCTAAGCTCACCACATTAAAGCAGCCTTAATACCCACCCACCACGACTCAGGGAACTGAGCAGAAGAGGGGGCCAAAAGATTGTGAGAGCCATGGTGGGGGAGACTATCCAGAGGCATGGCCCCCCTCAGTAACAACACACTTGGGTCAGGAGAACCAGGCTGAGTACTAGACTATCCATGGTCCCCTGCCCCAAGGACTGATCCAGACGGCCCACGGAGGAGGATATCTAGCTGATTGGGGATGGGGAGGGGGGCATTGGGGAATTGGGGATAACAACTCATTGTTTGCCCACTAAATAATGTAACTCATTATAGACAATAAAAAATATTATTCCAAAAAAATAGCAGAGCAATCCAATAGAAAGAACAGGCCCTGAGAAGGGTACTTTGTGTGTAACAGGCTATCTATTTAATAGACTTGTCCTAGGTTTGTGATCACATTTAGAATTCTACAGCTTTTAATTTTTTTCTCAGATTTTGAGCAAACTTTTCATCATTTCCTTGCAATATATGAGCCTTTTAATGTACAGATAATTTATTCAGTACCTACATTTAGATGCTCTGTAGGCGTAATTTTTCTATTAAGTTTTCTTTGCTAGCTGCGTTCACTTGGTGTCAAATAGATTATTCAGGCCAATAAATTATAGCATAACTAACCTGTTCAATATTCTAACTATTTGCACAATGATTTTTTTTCAGAAATTAAAATTTTTGTGACTTGCTTCAGGAAAATTGTTGGAATGCCTTTAGAATTATTAATTGTTTTTCAACAAAACATAAAATAAATTCTTATAATACAATCTTGTGACTATGAACACAACCCTGTTTATGCTTCTGTATTATTATTTCTCTAGATAATGTTTAAAGCAAATAAGGTTTTAAATATGAATAATGATAGTTATATAGTTTTCAAAATGGAACAGAGTTTCAAAGAGCTCAAAACACAGAATCAGCCTTATTTTTCAATCCTTTTCTTCTATCTTTACTAATATTGCCTAATTATGAAGATTTATTTCATCCAAAGAATATTTTATTTAGAAAAACTCATAATTACGTTTAATGTTATGTAAGAAAATATATACTAGCTAAGCTGAACTACATCAAAAGTTATTCTCCCTTAAGTCTGTAGAAAATTACAACTATTTGGTTCAAAAATACTTACCTATGTTAAAACATAGAGCTTATAATAGGAAGAAGGAACTTTTTTGGTACACATAATAATTTGTCTGAAAATTACAACAATTCCTCATGTGTACTTCGGGCATGCTTTTTCCTTTTTAGGAGGGAGTACTGGGCTGTTTCCAATTAAACCGAAATGTGACATGAAAGTTATCAATCAAATATAATCACTTTCTGCAAAACAATATCATGGGAAAAAATTAACATTTGCAACCGGAAAAAAGTGTCAGAACATATCAGTTATTGAGGGACAGCTCATCTCTTAGTGAAACATTGCTCTGGGCTTCCTGGCATGAGCCTTTCAATCAAGTACCACTAAGCAGAAGTTAAACTGATGGGATCCAAGGAGAACCTTGTGGATAGTTGTGCGTTCCAGCTATGACAATCATACACACCATAAGATGCTATTTTTCCCCTGCAGATTCTTGCAGGGAAATCATCTCAATGATGGGACTCCTCCTTCCCCTGCCCTGTCAAACATGCTAGATGCTTTGGGATGCCATGTTGTTTTTTTCAATGTTGTAACTTTCATGTTTATTTTTTAATTGATTGATTGTTAATAATCAGATATGTAGTATGAGCAAGTCTTGGGATGTACCCCCATCACCCTCCTCCCTGTCCCCAACCCACTGAAGGCCCTCCTCAGTGGGATTAGTCTACCAGTACATGGGATAGGGGGTTATGAATTGTATAAGAAGTAGCCAGGTTTTTCTTTCTTTGGGTGTTGTTAAGGGGGGCAATGTCTCTGGATATTCTCCCCGACCATGGCTCTTGCAATCTTTCTGCCCCCTCTTTGGCAGTGCTGACTCATGGTGGGTGAGACTGTTTTACATTTTTTTAATGTACAATTCCTACTTCCTTTTCTTACCCTCCTTTTCTTCATTGGACTCTGGTATTTTTGAAATATGGACTGAGTCAACTCAGTCAGTAAAGTCCTCACTGTACAAGTGTGAGGATCTCAGTTTGAGTCCCCAGAGTCCACATAAATGCCCCAAATGGTGGTATGTCCCTGAAACCTTAGTGCTCAGGCAGTGGAGGCTAACAGATCCCTGGGGCTTGCTGGCTAGCCAGACTAGCTGAATCAGTGATAAACTCTGTCTCAAATAAATAAACAAATAAACAATGTGGAGTGTGATTGAAGAAGACACCTGATGTTAACCTGTAGCCTCCACCTGCATTCACATTTACACACACTTAACACACACACAACACACACACATACACACACAAATACACACAACACACAGACATACACACACATACACACACATACAAACACATGCAGCACACATACACACATACACACAACATACATGTGCACTCACACATCAATAGCATGCAAACATACACTCATGCACACCACACACATACAAACACACATACACACAACACACATGTGCACTCACACATAAATAACAGGCAAACATACACTCATGCACACCACACACATACATGCAAATACAAACAAAAGATATACACACACTCCGTGGTTTGTCACTTTAGGATGCAATCTTTGTATATCCAGCAGAGGACGTGATACATTAGGATGTCTGTGGGGAGGGTCTCCACATACCTCACTTTGTCACTTGGCAGGTGGCTGGCCCTGAAATAGCTCCCGGGTCTACTTGTGTCACTTCATGGCCTGGTCTTGGCCTGCTCTTCCATGTTGCTTGGCTCCCATTCTGCTCCCAAAGCCACTGGTCCTGACTACAGTCAGTTTGAGCTCACTGTGTGGGCCTCTGCAGTCCTCCATCACTGGGGGTCCTGGTTTTTTTTCTAGAAGGATCCTCCTGTTATGCTGTCTGTTCTATAATCCACTTGTGATCAAGGACTCAGTGGAACATCCACTCCCTCCTAGTGACCATCCACTGGGGCTTCAGTTGCAACAGAACAAACAATCACACTGAAAAAGATGGCGTTGGGCATAGCAAAGACAGATTGAAGCAACACAAGATTTAAAACAACAAGGCAACATCAAACTCTGTAACTCCAAGTCCAATAACTCTAACCAGTGTCTGGAGCCCTAATTCCACCTCTCTAGCCAGACTACTCACAATCCCAGATAACTTCATCTGGTGTTGGCAGCCATTCCATAGTCCTGATATTTCACTGAATCTCCACTGCAACCCATGGCTTATGTCCATAGCTCCATCCAGTCTCCATGCATATAATCCAATAAGGCTGCCCATGGCCGTTTCCAAAAAACAAAACTGTGTTGAACATCCAATGACCTTCTCTTCCTGCATTTGTTATACTCCACAGTACAAGGTGGGCTACCAACTTGTAAATCCAGGGAAACAAAGGCCTCTTTGAAGAACAGGATACCTCCACCAGCATTCAGGCCTCCTACTTCAAAGAGCCCAAATTCTTCCTGCTGTCCCAATGCAGATCACCTGGCCCAATCTCAATGGTTGTCATCTCTCAAACAGTTGCTGCTGAACGGGCAACAGTTTTGGACCAAAGATTTCCTTTCTTTCTGTGCCATCTCCATCTGCTCACACCAGTCCATTTCCAGACAAAGCAACCTTGCACAAGTTCTCAGGACACAGGCAGGCAGAATGCAGCAAGCCTCTCACACAAACTGCTTCTGGCACAGTCCCGACAAAGTTCTTTCTCACCCTTGCAAGTCAAACCTCACAGTCCATAGTTCTTGCTGCATTCAGGTCTTTCCAACTCTGACCAGAATGATCTATGAAACTGTCCTTAAAGCAATGCAAGGAATCTCCTAGGCTGAAGCTTCAAATCCATCCACATTCCTCCTGAAAATCAGTTCTAAAAGGCCAAAGCCACAGAAAGAGGGTTTAAGCGGCAAAGATCTCGCTCCTCAGCACCAGTTTAACTGTTGAATCAGCCTCTTGCTGGTGGTGCAAAGACACCAACCTCAAAGACATCTTCCTCTGTGACATTCGGTTCATAGCCTTCATAATTCCATTTTGTCAATTATTTTGTGCAATGTCTATTTCCCTGGTTGGATCGTATGCTCCGTAACTTCAGGGATATTTCTTTTACCTCTGTAATCTGGCACTTATTTCAATACCTGGTGTTTAATAGGTATGCATTAAATTTTGCAAAAAAATATTAAATTACATAAGAGCCATAACTGTGTTACAAGGACTGATCCAGACGACCCATGGAGGAAGTTATCCAGCAGTTTGGGGAGGGGGGCAGCGGGGAATTGGGGATAACAACTCATTGTTGGCCCACTAAATATTGTAACTCATTATGGACAATAAAAAATGTACATCCAAAAAAAAAGCCATAACTGGAAACTAAGATGCCTATTCTTGTATTCTACCCCCTTCATGATAGGCTTCCATGAGGATGTATAAATATAAGTTCACTAGCATATTCCATCAAAATGAATAGTGGATCTAAATTTCACTACCCCTAGGTATATACATTTTCATGATTTTTAATCTTGGATTTAATAACTGAAATTATCATTTTGGGGGAAACTGCCAGAAGTTTATTTCATAGAAATATATCAGGAGGAGAGTTTTGTCAAGTACTAATAATCTTCAGTTTCTCATCCTCATACAGTATCGAGGCCTCTGAATAAAGTAGCCACAACCCTCAATCATATCCAGTGTGTAAGCTTGGCAAGTGACAAGAATGAGGCTTTGAGAGTGAGCAGACTGAGAAACGAAATCTCAGCTCAGTTGCTTCCTTGCTTTATAGAGCAAGGCTGATTTCTTAGATGTGTATGAACCTCGGTTTTCTTGTTTTCCAAGCAAAGCTTAGTGATAGTGCTTGCCACTATCTGTTCAGTCTCTATCACTTCTTTGCCTTTCACCATCTGTTGCGGTCAGCTTTCTTGTTGCTGCGCAGAAAGAACCCAAACAAAAGCAGCTTGTGGAGGAATGGGTTTATTAGGCTTACAGACTTGAGGGAAGACTCCATCCTGGCAGGGAAAACGATGGCACGAGCAGAGGGGTGGACATCACCTCCGCTACAGCACTGCAAACAGCGGCAGGAAGGTGTGCCAAATACTGGCAAGGGGAAGCTGGTTTATAACCCCCATAAACCCGCCACCAACAACACAGCTCCATGGAGGTTGTAAAACCCAAACTGCCATCAGCTGAGGATCAATTACCCAGGACACATTCATTTGTTTGTGGGGGACACTTGGATCAAACCATGACACCATCCTTCTTTCAATCTGTAACCAGCTTTGCCTCAATAGTATAGTACTAACGAATAAAAATTTAGAACAGTGCATGTCTGAAAGGAATTTTCAGAACATTCTAGATACCACTTCTATTATTATTATCTATCTCTCTCTAGAGAAGATGCATTAGAGTATCTGATACAAGTAAACATTGCTGAAAGCCAGTATGATGCAGTATCCAGCAATTATTAATACAAGTGCCCCCCAAAACACACTATGCTTTCTTTAATTAACAAAGTGTTACAGTGAAAATAACTGAATTTGCTTCCTTCACAGACTTGTTCTGCTGTGGTGTGTTTACAGAGAATGTCAATAACTTTTACTTAGAATTTTCCTGGCTCTAATTTTAAATCAGTATTAAATGTTCCTTTTACTTTTTATTTAAAATTATGTGGTATAAAAATAGAATTAATTATACTAAAGTCAATCATCAGTGTCAGTAAATGCCCTTCATATTCTTTTTCAAAATATATAAAAATACACAATTCAATTAACATTAACTGAATTGTGGCAGATCGCATCCACAAAAAGAAAACATTGGGAATTTTAAAATATAGTAGCAAAAAGAGACCACTTGCCAGTGTCCAATAGCTAGGCCATTTCTTGCATCTTTTCTTAATCCCTAAAGATGTATCTTGATCAAAATCCTTTCTCTGTTAAGTCGAGACTTACAGCATTTTGATATTGACAGGGATTCCCTGGTGTGATTATTGTGGCATTTCAATAATATCCAGAAAATATAAAATTTGAAGTTATTAACACTACGTGTTAATGGGTCGAGGAGAAGACTCAGTGGTTAAAGGCACTTGTTTGCAAAGCCTGCTGGACAGGGTTCAATTCCCCAATACCCACGTAAATACAAATACACAAAGTAGCAGGTGCATCTGAAGATTCTTTGCAGAAGCAAGAAACCCTGACATTGCCCATACCATCACTGTCATGGTTTGATCCCGGTGTCCCCCACAAACAAAAGAATGTGTGTTCTGATTGATCGATCCTCAGCTGATGGCAGTTTGGGTTTTATAACCTCGATGGAGCTGTGTTGTTGGGGGCGGGCTTATGGGGTTATAAGCCAGCTTCCCCTTGCCAGTGTTTGGCACACCTTCCTGCTGCTGTTTGCGGTGCTGTGGCGGAGGTGATGTCCAGCCCTCTGCTCGTGCCATCGTTTTCCCTGCCAGGATGGAGTCTCCCCTCGAGTCCTTAAGCCAAATAAACCCATTCCTCCACAAGCTGCTTTTGTTTGGGTTCTTTCTGCGCAGCAACTAGGAAGCTGACCGCAACAATCACACACATACACACTCTCTTGAAAATAAATATTGTTTAAAAAAATTTATTTATTCATTTTTTAAGGAGAGAGAGACAGAGAGAAAGAGAGAGAGAGAGAGAGAGAGAGAGCACCAGGGCCACCACCTTGTGGGTCTGGCTTATGTGGGTCCTGGGGAATTGAACCCAGGGCCTTAGACACTGGAGGCAAGTGCCTTAACTGCTGAGCCATCTCTCCAGCCCTGTTTCTTACTTTTTAATGTTTTTTATTTATTCATTTTTAAGCAGAGAGAGAGAGAAAGAGAGAGAGAGAGAGAGAGAGA